>CM023484.1:120353279-120389664 GCA_013339685.2 Hyalomma asiaticum
TACGTCATGAGGAAGGTAAGTGTATTTTCAGAAGTAAGCAGCCCGGCGTCATAAGCACGAGTGGTAGAACAATAAAAATCGACGCGTCTTCACGAAGTGAATCATAACAAGTGGGCGAAGCACTGGGGATCGTTCGGTGTCACCGTAAGTCACCCGTGACATTGCCCACACGCGCATGTAAATGAGTGACAACACAATTGTATATTTACACGCATGTTCTCATTCATGCTCCTGTTCTTTATGAGGTTCAAGCGCTCCTTTGTCGTAGATGGTGCAGAGTTCTGGATTACTTTTAGTTAACGCGTACGCTGCGAATCCTTATGGTTGAACGACTCACAACAGAAATTTCCCACCGGCACTACACTGCAGGTCAAGATCCAGTGCCTATATATGCTGAGTGGCCGGTGAAAGGTTGTGCAGCGCGAGCAGTCGGTCTTTAAAAGTGTTTTATGCCGGGATCCACCGCAGCTACACCGTAACGGATGTGATGTGGTAAAATTTACATAAACAATGTCGACGAAAAAGCAACCAGAAAAATTTTCTGCTTGCTCGCATCCGGGATCGAACCCACGATCGCTCGAACCGCGAGGAAATGTGTCCGCCGCGCTACGGACTGAACTATCCAAAAGAGGGTGCACGAACGCGCCTTATGACCGTTCATTTAAACTTTCTCCATCTCTCTCCTTCTCGTTGTGTTTTCCGTTGGCTGCGGCCGTGCCGTCACCTAGAATCAGAACAGCGAAATATCGTCAAAACACTAAAGAGCTACTATAGTTCGGCCTGGGTAGGGTAGCGTTAGGCCACCCTACCCCGTAAGCGCATCTTGGTGCAGTTCGGTCATTTCACTTTTGTTATACCAATTCCTATAACAAGGCGATCAGCCACATTTTTTTTTTTCAATCAAGAAACTCGCTACCAGATGCTGCCGTCGTCAGGGTTGTCTCGCGGGCGTGGGCCCGTTCTTGTTCCTTGCAAACTGCTGCAGCGTTCATGGCAGAAAGAGCGTTTCCATAGTGAATGCGTGCCGTTGACCGCACTCACATACACTCATGTTGTTCTGTGCGGCGTTCAGTTTCGGTTTCGGTTTTGCGTAGCGTCATGAAAAGTTGAACTTAGCGCGATTTACAGAGACACACAAGAAGAAACGAAGCAGATAGGACGGGCGCCCGTCCTGCCTACTTTGTTTCGTGTGTGTGTATAAATCGCTCTAAGTTGAACTTGTCATGATGCATAATCGACTAGCCCAGCAGTCGTCCCTACAAAAGTATATTGTGTAGCCTGAGGGACGTGGGCAACGAGAAAGCTAGGCCCAAAGGAGCTTCGCCCCTAAAAAAAGACGAAGGAAAAGCAGGTTCGGCACTTACGCCTCCAGCTAAATGGCGCCTATACCTGTGCCACTAGAACAGACACATTTCCATGGTCCCCTAACCTTGCAACTCGCACCTGGGTCCAATCAATGGGAGCACGACGTGTGCGAGAGATAATCCCCAAATGGCTATTCTCCTCCGACCTACACCGATGCCACCACCGCGATGTGTGCGGCGATGTTGCCGAGATAAATTCTAAGAATGTTTGCGCCGGCGTGACAATAGCGGGAGCGCCGGTCGACTTGAACTGGTCGACGTGCAGTGCGCCTGTGCCTGGCTGGGGGACGGGTTCTTTCCAGGGCGCGCTTGAGACGGCAGTGACATGCGAAACGCCGCGAAAGTGGCCTGCCAAGTGAGGATATCGAAACATATTCTGCAGATCACACGCATTGTGCGTGTCATGCGAAATGCGAATCGGTGTCATGCGAAGCACTCGAGAGGAGATTGCCTATGGCGAATTGTGGCAATCGGCGAAGTGTTGTGAATAGGATGAACGTCTTTGTGCTAAGTGCACGAGTAAGCGTAGGCTTAACGGGGGCTAACCGGGCAGCTTGACAGCACCGTGGCGACTAAATGGCGGTGCACGGTAGGACGACACATTGGCACTCGCCTGAGTGTACAGCACGGACGTCTGTCTTATTGGTGAGAAACGCAGACTACAGTGCGTTGATGTGCGCATTATAAGCTCCGTCTGTTGAAGCATATCAGCAAATCGACCAAATATAGACAAAAGCATGCCGAGTATTATATACAAGAATTATGCTACGGACCCGTACCACCGACCGTCAAGAGGCGAATAGAGAAAGAAGACGAGAGGACGTTTTTAGCGAGGCTTGCTCGCGCTGCTGCTTCATGGCCAAGCGCCTCAGCGTTCCTTTTTAATATGCAACTGTATATAGCCTCGCCTCTTGCGTCTTTCCACGTAACAATATTTTTATTGCTTTTCACATCCCTCTGACGGCACTTAGCATACACTACAAACGCAATTTACGTTACACAAGAACCGTCATCCCAACAGCTGGTACATTGGAATCATTACTATAGCTACGGTGCGGGAGGAACCAGCGTAGCCTAGCGGTAGCGTGCTTTTTCGGCACCTGGCCCGGGTTCGATACCCACCTGTCACTTCACTTGGTAGCTTAGAATATTACAACGCGTTCGTGTGTGTGCATTTCAATGCCATGCTACCACAAACGGTATGCCTTCGTTGTTTTGAAGTGTATTCCAATGACGTGTTACTCGCCTATTTTAGTTTTCCCGAGACTGGCATGGGCTGTATAAAGAAAGAGCCAGTCCTGCGCCGAACCGCAGGACAGTGACAGCGTAAGCTGGAGGAGCGAACTTCTTGGAGGCCATTTTAAACGCTTGAGGAAATAAGTGCAAGTAGAGGTGGTACGTATCCCCTGCGCCATAACTCGTATCATTTCGCCAAGTAGGGAAGTACCCACTACGCAGTAATTACGGTGGTACTGTAACGTGCAAATCTGTATAACTGTAGATCTTAGAGTCTCTTGGCGTCGTTTTCCCAAGAATGAACCGAACTCTCGGTCCGGCGTCGACGGCGAGCTGCGGTTTGGGCTTCTCTCTGCACAGCTGTCTGTTGTGCCCGACGTTGCCTTGCTGCAGCCGCGCCCGTACCTCGCGATTCGCTTGTTCAGCAGCGGTCCGCACCTTAGGAGAAGGCGCCATGCGGTATATCGAAGAGCCAAGTCAGGTTGCTGGCGGGGCTGCGTACGTCGCCTGCCACGTGATACGTGGCACGATACAAAAAAAAATTACTTCGAAGGGCAGAGCTTCGTAATAATGATGACGGAAATGTTGAAGAAGATTGTTTCATAATGATGATGGTGATGATGCCTCTGCAGTGGGTTCAGAGCTACAAGCCATGCAGCACTGTGTTCTTTCAAATGATTCCTCGAACTCGTTATGCAATCCACTGTGCCCGACGTGAAGTAGCGTATTATTATTCTGCCACGTAACATTACATTTGTTAATGAGATTCCTCGGCAGACGTTATACCTGTTTAGGTCTTTTAGCGAAGATTTTTCAAGCACAGGCGTGGCTCAGTGGTAGATTGCTCGACTGCCACGCAGCGGGGTTCGAATCCACGCGGGGGAAGTGGTTTGAATGGTCCTCGGCGCTGGTTATTTTTTCTGAAATTTGCGGCGCCGGCAGACAACTACGGCGCAAAAAGGGCCCTTGTTGTGATCTCATAACAGCTTACGCTGTAGAATCTGTGGGCCATACCAGATTACCATGGGCCGAGCATTACTGGTATGGGCCACACGTGATTCCAGTATCGTTAATCGTGACGTACATGACGATTACATCATGTTAGAAGTGCAAAGATTCATCAAACATATTTGTCATACATTCGAAACCTACCATCCAAAGATTGGTGCATACAGGGTGAACGAGACGGCCAGAACAGCACCGAGACTTCTAGGCAGTTAAATAGATAGATACGGTCAAAATTGCTCTAGTTCACCAAGCAATGCTTCGCAGTTAAAACAGCGCCAAAGCCACACGGACAGCTGCATAAGAAATGACACATACTCTAGCTGGTCCGGCTATCGATTCTTCTACAAGCGAGGACATCTTCAGCCATGGTAAGACACAAGTGAGAGACAGGTAAAAAAAATTGCGACAATTCGTAGCAGTGTCAAGCACTTGGCGGTCCAAGCAGGTCCAGGTCATGTTGCGAAGCATTCCTGTTAAAACGCAACTCCGGTGATTTTTCACTGTTCACTGATCTTAATGAAATTTTCAGTATATATTCTCCTCTGTACTGAAATAGTACATGCGAAGTAAGGCTGTTGGAAGTCGTTTAGCGTTACTGTAAATTAATTTAAGAACATTTAGCGGATTCCATCGCGGCCTCCCTGTAATTTGGACGTAGTCACTTTAACGTTGGCTGCCATGGCCAGCGGGCCGTAAAATGGGAAACTGCAATATTTCAGCGCTGAAATCATCGCTGTGAAGTTCAGAAAAGCTCACATAATATATATTACAGGGTGACTTCATCAATGGCATTTTCCTGGCGTCAGCTCCATACTTCTGATGGCAAGGAGGAAGTGACATTACCGCATACGCTGCATGAAGCATCTACCCGTTTCGGTTTCAGTTCAAGCAAGACTTTCAGTTGGTTATTTAAATTTTTTTCGAGTGCCTGAGCAAACTGAACCTTTCTGGCTGTTACATGACTATCAGTACAATTGGAAAACATTGATACCAGAGCATGGCGAAAAAAAAAACGGCGGAGTTGCCCTTCAAGCGTGCTGACTGCTGTACTTGGTCGCTACCGGACCTCCTCTACCGACCGCTGCCAAGTACGCACGCAGTGGGTTGCGCATTCCTTATCCTTTTAATGAGAAAGGAGCCCTTAGGGCCACGTGCGCGGTCGCCTTGTTAGGCGGACGCGATGAGGTTGACGGCACGCTCCGATCAAGGCGTCCCCACTTGGAAAGCCTGTTTTAGCTTGTGGGACCTGGTCCCGCGCGACGCCATGTTTTGCTAGGAATGTGCTCGCATCCTCCTCTCCCAGCTGGACGCGGCGGCGACCCACCACTGTGGAGGGCTGGCCGCCTCGCTCCATGTGGCTTTAACTAGGCTGCCGTTGGGCAGCAGGAATTTCTGACGTTTGCGCGTTTCTGGTTTTTGAGATGCTCGGGGAGAACTTGCTGGGTCTTGGAGAGGTGCGCACGTACTTTTGTGACCCTCCGGCCGACCAGACCTTCGGTCGGATGGCCTCTGCGAGCTCCAGCGACCCACGGCAGCGGCCGGCGATCGGCGCCCATCTACGTATGTTCCTTTCTTTCTATTTTCCTTTTCTTGGGGCGCGGTCGCGGGTGCGCTGGCCGGGGTTAGGCGCTTCTCTCTTGCATGGTCTTTGCGTATTTTTGTGTGTTATTCTGTGTTCGCGCGTTGTTCTTTGTTACTGTCCTTCGTTTGTGTTATCGTGCTCGTGTTTTGTTTATTCGTTATTGTTAACCTTCGTTTATATTCGATCTTTATTCGGCCTTGGTTTGTTTTTATTATTTTAACGCTTATTAAATTGCCATGCACGGAGAGTTGCGCCTAACGTTCTCCTCTTTCGCCGCGTGCGGCGGTTCGTGCTGACCCGCTTCGAGACGGGCCGCGGGCTGACGCGCGCGGCAACGCGGCGATGCATGGCTGAGATAGCGAGCGCGCGAACGCGACTGCCACATTTTCTGCTCGTTGAGTGCTCGAACCCACTGCAAGGGGTTGCTAGTGGCGATGCCGCTGCTAGCAGTAGTAGTATTAGTAGAAGAACCCCTACAAGCTCCATGGTAGGAGGTCGACCAACACTAATCCAGTGTCCGCCCACATTTTCTGGTGACTAAGGAAGGTGCAAACGTTCACGCCAAACGTTCCATTAACAGCGTCAAAACAAGGTAACGAACGGCTATAGTTTATTTGACAGCAATGTTTGCGGCTTTATGGATGTAGGCTAGCAGGCGGGAGCGTTTCAGCCGATCACTTGGTGATGTGTAGAAGACGTGCTCAATTTCCGTGCGAAAAAGGTGAGGTCCATTGCACAACCACGAAAACAGCTGAGTCGAGGCAAGGGAATTTCACTGCCACTATCATGTAACCGTCCCTTTCACTATGTCTAGGTTAAAGGCATTGACTTGGCTTGCTCGTCATATGTCCTTTCGGCGCACCCTGCTACTTTTCTTTCCCTCTTTGTTTATTTACTTATTTTGCTTTGCTATCACTACCCCGAAGCATTGTCCCTGTCACCATCATGTCGCAGTGAGCAGCGGACAAGAGTGTTTATAGTGGCTTGAGGGCAAGCTCCGGGGCGCAGATAGGAGAGCCAGCAAAAGACAAAAAATTACAGCATATCCACGGAGTGAATGATGATGAGCGGGCGAAGCTCGGGATGTTCATCGTAGATCGTGCCGAGTTCCGGATTAATTTAGTTAACGCGCATGCTACGAATCCTCACGGTTCAACTATGCACAATGCACAAGTGAAATCTCCCACCGGCACTTCATTGCAAGTCTAGATCCAGTGCATATATATATATATATATATATATATATATATATATATATATATATATATATATATGGGTTGCCGGTGAACGCTTCTCCAACGCGAGCAGTCGGTATTTCTCAATCAAGAAACTCGCTAGGAGACGCTGCCTGCGCCAACGTTGTCTCTCGCGTTTGCCGGGGCAGTGTCGAGTTTGCCGGGGAGCGCGTGGCTCCCGGCGCTCGCGGCGAGGACGAGCGCCGGAGCCACGCGCTCGGCCTAGGCGCGTGCGTGCCTTCCGGCAGGCACGCACCGGTGGCTACCTACTACTACTACTACATACATCGGGGGCGCACGACCCACGCCTTAAGGAGCTTCGCCCCTAAAAGGGGCAGTTGTTGCTATTGTTCGCGCTTGTCTCCGCTTGGACTGGTGGTGGCTTCACCGAGCCGACCATATCGAGCATCTATGCCGCATGTGCGTGCTCCGTCAAGGTACCACTGACGAAAGTTACAGCTACGTCCGTACAGGGCCACCACCACTGCCAAATGCCTTCCACAGTACTTCAGACAAGGGGCTCTACTTCAGAAACATCCGCGTCGAACCGCCGCACCTTCAACCAACGCCGACGATCGCTTTTGCCAATGATTCTTCCTTCGTCGCCCGTCCAGATGGAAAACAAACAATTGCGGTCCCGGTGGTAAGAGGTGCGCCGTCGAAATCTTCAAGCATTAGATCTCTACCTGCTAACCAAACAACAGTGTTCTTGAAGGTATTGCTGTACAATATGATAAGACAGATGCTTGGGCTAGTTGGTGATTGGGAATCAACATAATTGCACAGCGCAAGAGTACGAGTAGTTACGACGTAACTACAGAAGAAGAGACAAGGACAGAAAGAGCGCTGACTTCAACTGAAATTTATTAGCGAAAGCGCTGGAAATATATACTCGTGACAGAACATCACCGCGCAATCGCGCAACCTATTGCATCACAGCTAGACAATCGTCATCTCATGATATGGTACAACACCACACCTCAGCCAAAATTCACAATCTATTGTGTCAAAGCCAGAAACTCGATTTCTTTTTTAGTCAGAGCAAGCGAAGGCATGCTGATACATCTATCACCCAGCAATTGCATTTGATTGGCCTCAATAATCTCCCGTGTTAGCTGCTGACGGTGTTTGGCTACAACAGCGCACTTTTCGAATTCCGGTCTGCAACCACAATCTCTACAATGGATACCCAAATGACCTTGAACAGCTGAGTATACATGGTAATGATGCTCCTTTAAACGCTCATTCAGGCACCGGCCCGTTTGCCCAACATACATCTTGCCACATGACAACGGGAGCAAATAAACGACAGCTATCACACATGCTACGAATGGCCTTCTATGTTGGATTGTGCAGCAGCTCCTTCGTGCGGACTGCGCATTCACCCGTTTGCAGAGCGCTGAAAGCTTTTCTGGGGCAGAAAAAACAACCTTCACATCTACCTTATCACCTATCTTTTTCAAATTGTGAGAAATCCTATGTAGATAGGGAATCACAGTCACGCGCTTTGAGCTACTAGCCACGCAGTTCACTGGTGCTTCTCTTCCTTGTTTAATTGTCCTAAGCAACTTTTCTGCCACCGAAACCAGCACATGATCGGGGAAACCAGCGTTGATCAGACGGGAAACCTGCTCAACGAAGCTGCTGATTAACGAGTGGCCGCAAGACTTTCGGAGGGCATTTCTTAAACAATGATTAGCAATTCCTCTCTTTACGAGCTTCGAATGTGCCGACAAGTACGGTAGAAGAGGTTTGCTTCCTCTAGGCTCATATTTCCAGCAAAGGTGTTCACGTGAGATGTTTAATCTCAAATCTAAAAACCTTAACGAAGCATCCTGCGGAAGCTCATGCGTCAGAATAAGAGGTACCATGCACTCATCGAAAAGACGTAATATGTTTGAAACGGCAGCTTCGAAGCCCCGATCATCGCAGTCGAAAAGCACAAGAAAATCGTCAACAAACGAAACACTTTTACGACAGCCGTTCTGTCGAGGCGGCTAGCCAAGAGTCGGTCATGGTGAGCGAGAAAAATGTCACTTAAAACAGGTGCTATGCACGAACCGATGCACACTCCTCTTTTTTGAATAAAAGTGCCTTCATTCCATGATACAAAAGTTGTCTTTAAGTAAAAGCCAACGAGCTCAAGAAAGCCACTGACTGTTATGGCCGCCGCATTCTGGAACGCAACTGAACCGAAGTTGTCAATGCAGTCCTCAACGCACCGTAGTAGCATGTCATGTGGTAAAGAGTAGTAAAGAGCCCCGCCACGGTGGTCTAGTGGCTAAGGTACTCGGCTGCTGATCCGAGGGTCGCGGGATCGAATCCCGGCCGCGGCGGCTGCATTTCGATGGAGGCGAAATGTTGAGGCCCGTGTGCTGTGCGATGTCAGTGCACGTTAAAGAACCCCAGGTGGTCGAAACTTCCGGAGCCCTCCGACCTCTCATTCGATCGCTCGATGATGGGGGCGTTTGAAAACGCTTTTTGGCGAGCCGCTGCGACGTTTTGCGATACGCGTGTTCAAAACCTTATTGTAAAATACACACTTACGCACAGCGCTAAAATCTGTCCTGTAATGGTCCTAGTGACCCGCTCTACCGGATCACCATGTTTGCACAAAATCGTCAAAACCGTTTCAGGGTCCCTTTAAGCCATTGTTGTTACTTGAAAGAAATGAAATGATGTCATTAGAATCTTTCACCAGAAAAGGGTCGTCGATGGTCGGCAAGTTTACCTTATCTTGTAAAAACAAGGCCACTTCCTTCTGCCACGTCCCATTTTCCGAAACAATGACTCGAAGCGGCCAGTCTTTGTGAGTCTTGACCGCGAAGAATAAATCCAAGCTAAGCTTCTTGCTTTTGTCAATGGATCTTGCTAGCCTACTTATTTCCAGTGCGTTGCACAACTTCTTGGCTTCAGTCTTTACTTTTGTCAGCGTTACGTCGCTTCGGCACTCGAACACGGAACTTATAGCATTGCTGGCTTTTGAGCGGAGCATTTCATTCGGCAACACAGCAAAGCCCCCATCCTTATCCGCGGTCAACAAGGCTAGTGAATGCTCTTTGAAGAACGTGACAACACGGTGAAAAGGCAGGCTATGGCGGTCTTGGGTAGACTGCGACAGTACCTGAATGCCTTCAGCTACACACCTATCTGTTTCGGCCTCGGGAGCCCGTTTGGCTACTTGACTTACAAGGGTCAGCATTTCCGGAGGTGCCAGCTGAGGTTGTGTGGCAAACTTGGGACCCAAGCTTAACACACGCTGTACACAGTCCGGGATGGGCACCTCGCACGCAGTGTGGATTGGGTTGCTCGGTGAGGGTTTCTTCCAGGGAGTGATGGCCCGAAGGTGTGCCAGCATCTGTTGCCAGATGAACTCGGTCATTCTGCCAGTGGAGACGCAAAACTCCAGCCACTTTTTCTTGGCTCTTCGAGGGCTGTCGGTGCTGTTCACTTGAAAGAACATCATGTCCCGAAGCTGGCGCGCTCGACGTTTCCATTCCGAGCGAAGAATTTTGCATATTCGAATGGCATGTCCCATCGAAGGGGTGAGGTCTCCGAACAACAGCTTGACTGCAGGCGGTAGGAATTTGAGGCGTATGCAATAAGCAAAAGTGCGCGCCTGGCACTCAGCAACGGCAATGAGGTTGGCGAGGTGACACGGATCAGCAGGGAAACACGAGAAAGAGCCCGACGTACTAGAAATGTAACTTGATAAGACAGATGCTTGGGCTAGTTGGTGATTGGGAATCAACATATTTGCACAGCGCAAGACTACGAGTAGTTACGACGTAACTACAGAAGAAGAGACAAGGACAGAAAGAGCGCTGACTTCAACTGAAATTTTATTAGTGAAAACGCTGGAAATATATACTCGTGACAGAACATCACCGCGCAATCGCGCAACCTATTGCATCACAGCTAGACAATCGTCATCTCATGATATGGTACAACACCACACCTCAGCCAAAATTCACAATCTATTGTGTCAAAGCCAGAAACTCCATTTCTTTTTTAGTCAGAGCAAGCGAAGGCATGCTGATACATCTATCACCCAGCAATTGCATTTGATTGTCCTCAATAATCTCCCGTGTTAGCTGCTGACGGTGTTTGGCTACAACAGTGCACTTTTCGAATTCCGGTCTGCAACCACAATCTCTACAATGGATACCCAGATGATCTTGAACAGCTGAGTATACATGGTAATGATGCTCCTTTAAACGCTCATTCAGGCACCGGCCCGTTTGCCCAACATACATCTTGCCACATGACAACGGGAGCAAATAAACGACAGCTATCACACATGCTACGAATTTCCTTCTATGTTTGATTGTGCAGCAGCTCCTTCGTGCGGACTGCGCATTCACCCGTTTGCAGAGCGCTGAAAGCTTTTCTGGGGCAGAAAAAACAACCTTCACATCTACCTTATCACCTATCTTTTTCAAATTGTGTGAAATCCTATGTAGATAGGGAATCACAGCCACGCGCTTTGAGCTACTAGCCACGCAGTTCACTGGTGCTTCTCTTCCTTGTTTAATTGTCCTAAGCAACTTTTCTGCCACCGAAACCAGCACATGATCGGGGAAACCAGCGTTGATCAGACGGGAAACCTGCTCAACGAAGCTGCTGATTAACGAGTGGCCGCAAGACTTTCGGAGGGCATTTCTTAAACAATGATTAGCAATTCCTCTCTTTACGAGCTTCGAATGAGCCGACAAGTACGGTAGAAGAGGTTTGCTTCCTCTAGGCTCATATTTCCAGCAAAGGTGTTCACGTGAGATGTTTAATCTCAAATCTAAAAACCTTAACGAAGCATCCTGCGGAAGCTCATGCGTCAGAATAAGAGGTGCCATGCACTCATCGAAAAGACGTAATATGTTTGAAACGGCAGCTTCGAAGCCCCGAGTTTATGGCACACCACGCACATTTATACGCACACATGGATACCACCAGAAGAGATGCACAATACAAATCACATGTATCCATTCAAATATAAGATTTCTTTTTTCAGCAAAGCGATTGATGGGGCGCTGATGCATGAAGTCATGTTATTATGCATATGCAAGGCCTCGATTATCTCACGAGTTGTCTGATTATGGTTCGTGGCGATGATGTTGGTCTTTGTGACCTGAGGAGAGCACCCGCACGCTTTGCAGTGCGTAGCCATAGGAGATAGTTTATCATTACATGTGTTTGATTCATGTTCCTTTAATCTTACGTTGACGCATCTCCCCGTCTGACCACTTGATACATACACTGAGCCACTTGATAAAGGCAGGTTGTACGCCACTGCCGTGGCACATTTAGTTGAAGGATCTCTGTGGTTCACGCCGCAACCTACTTTCTTTACACCCTGTTTCTGTTCTACCTTTCTTTTGACGCGTGCGCAGATCCCTCCCAACTTATTAGGCGCAGAAAAAACCACTTTCACACCATAGCGGCCTGCCACGCTTTTCAGTGCGTGCGACAACCCGTGAATACATGACACTACGGGAAATGTTTTGCTAGCTTCCATGGCTTTGTCATCTCTCTTCCTCATCGGTGCCGCCTTTACTGCTCCTATTAACTTTTCACATACCCTGGCCAACACATGGTCAGGGCACTCCGCGCACCTCAGCCGGCCTACCTGTTGAAATACGCTTTCTTTTAGTCCTATGGCAACATGTCTTGTGGATCGCCGACCGCAAGCAAGAAATGGCGATGCCATCCTTGACGACGTTCGAAAGTGCCGACGAGTAATTTAAAAGAGCTTTCTTAGAGCGCGGCGAATATTCCCAACATATGTGACCAGGCGTTAGGAAGAGTGTCAAATCTAGAAACCTTAGTTGTTCCTGCTGAGGAAGCTCATACGTTAACTTGAGGCCACTGCCTTCCTGCTTAAAAATCTCTAGTATTTCAGTCCTTGTTTTCGAACATCCGCCCTCATCGACCAGCGCCAGATAATCATCAACATACCTGAAAAGCCTGATGTTATCACGTTCCAGACACTTCTCGATACATTCATCTATGAAACCCAGGAAGATATTGCTGAGAATGGGGGCGATCCTGGATCCAATACAAATACCTTCTTTTTGTACATACTGTGAAGCTGTGGTGATAACGCCGTTTTATTAAGGCTTGATGCTACGGAGAACGGTTTGCACCCAAGCACAGATCGAACTCTAGGTCACAACCCACAGCCGATAATGATGAAGAAACCTAGGTGATGATGATTATGTACAGATGAAGTAGAAGAGACTAATGAATGCCCACACTAATTTCCCGCGCGCAAGAGCGACCATCCTGGCCGCAACTCAAGGGGATGGAGAGCGCCGGGTGGAAGGTTTCATACGAGAAACGTGGACAACTTCGGTAGCACGGCAGCGGCGGTCAGTTGGGATAACAACAGGTGTCACGCGGTAGTTGACGGGGGAGGTCTGAGCCAAGACGGTGTAGGGGCCGATCAAGCGAAACTGGAACTTCTGACATAAGCCAGGGGTGCGAACTGGTGTCCAGAGCAGCACCTCATCGCCAGGGCTGACGGACACGACGCAGCGATGTGTATTATAGTGCTCCTAGCGGTTACGTTGACTAGGGTCAGTGTTCACGCGGGCGAGCTCTCGACAGGGGAGGAGATGGGACAGATAATCTTCAAGAGTCGATGAAGGTTCTTTGATAGGGGCCGCGAAGAAAGAGACGTCAAGAAAGTAAGAGGGCGAGCGGCCATAGACAAGGTAGAACGGCGAGTACCCGGTTATGCGTTGTACAACAGTATTATATGCAAGAGTTACAAATGGCAAAATGGTGTCCCAGTTTGTGTGGTCAGGTTGAATGTACATGGAGATCACTGTCGGAGAGCGTGCGGTGAAATCGCTTGGTTAGCCCGTTGGTCTGCGGGTGATAGCTCGAGGTTGCCTTGTGGATGGTTCCGGAGGCACTCAGCACTTTGTCTGCAAGTTGTGAGAGGAATGCTTTTCCGCGCTCGCTCAAGATGACGCGAGGAGCACCATGACGGAGTGTTAAAGCTCGAAGTATGAATACAGCGACTTCAGAAGCTGACGCTGAACGCACACAGGCGGTCTCGGCGTAGCGTGCCAAATGGTCCCCTGCCGTCACGATCCATCGATTACCGCTAGAAGTCAGAGGAAGGGGACCGTAGAGGTCAATGCCGATTATACTTCGAATGGTTCTGACGGACATGGGACCGGTTGCAGCTGTCCGTTTGGCAGTGTTGTAGGGGGCTTTCGACGCTGACAGCGGGCGCAAGAAGAGACATAGCTCGCTGCACTGGCAGACATGTCTGGCCAATAGAAGCGACCTTTGATGCGATCATAGGTTTTCTGAACAGCAAGGTGGCCAGAAGTCATATCGTCGTGAGAAGCCTGAAGGACTTGAGGCCGAAGAGAGCGATGCAGGACAGGCACCCGGCGTTGGCCGTTGGGGTGGTACAGATCGAACCCTAGGTCAGCCGATAATGATGAAGAAACCTAGGTGATGAAGATTATGTAGAGATGTAGTAGAAGAGACTAATGAATGCCCACACTCAATCTTATCCTCTAACCCAATAACAGTGGAATTCAAATAGCACCTTGAAATTTCTAGGAAGGAGCCAACTGAAACGCAACACTTGGTGGCGAAATTATACTCATCATTGTACAGATCAATGCACCTTTTCACACAGGTCAACAGTTCCTTCTGTGGTATCGAATAGTATAAATCTTCTACGTCAACACTGAATGCACTGTATCTGGCAAGTTTACACTTCGTTAAGGGATCCAGTACAGCTTCATACTTCGATATCAAAAAGGGATACGGGATTGACATATTGCCCAAGCATTTCTGGAGGTACTTCGACATAAGCAACTGCGGGCAACGCCTCTCCGAAAGAAGGGTTCTGAACGGCATTCCTTCCTTATGGGTTTTTACTGTAAAAACAATTCTAATCGCAGGCCTTTCACTTTCTTCACGCTGGAGGCTAAATTCTCCAGACCACAACTTTCTAAAAGGTCGGCAGCCTTCTTCTTAACTTTCTCTAGTTTAACCGTAACAAGGTCGAAATTCTTTCGCGGGCCGGGTCGGGCCGGGTAAGTAATCGTTGGATCGGATCCGGGCCGGGCTCGGGCCCAGGAGCTTCGCTCCCGGGCCGGGCCCGGGCCTGGGTCAGGCTCGAATAAGGCCCGGTTCTCATACGTGTCGGTAATGGCGCGTGTATGCTTTCTGGCTTTGTTGTTTTTTGTTTTTGGATTTAACGTCCCTTGCCTAGTCAGGCTCTGTGAGACGCCGTAGTGGAAGGCTCCGGGTAGTTTAGACCGCGTGAAGTGCATTAGCGTGCACTGAAATCGCTAGATACAAGAAGTCTAGCATTTTGCCTCCATCAGTATGTTATATGTAATTTCGGGAAACTGCCTGATATAAGTTCTCGCCATTATATTCAGTGAAACACGTTATTGCGTACCGTGTATCAAAAGAGACGGTAATCAGGCAGCACTGCGGCAAGTGCGAAGCAACGCTACACTGCCCAGATTAGTGCATGTAAGATGTACTCATTGGTATCAGGGGAAACATTTAGAGTATGCAGCTACGCTCGCATGCCCGCCACGCCTGCTTCCGCCTTCGTGACTCTGTAGACTGGTCAACGCGACTTGTGAGTCATTAATACCTGAAGAGCTGCTTTTCCTACAGTTTAAGCGCAAGAAGGGAAGTGAGTTGTCACAGGCTCGCCGATCCACGCAGATGTTGCTGATTTTTGTACTATCAAGGCAGTTGCAAATATTTATGATTTGGCAATCACCAAATCAGAACTAGCATTTAACTTGGATGCTCATCATATCGAGTATATTTTTGCTGATTCTCACGGCCACCTTCGTCTTCGTCACACTTCGTCTTTCATACGTTTCCTCATTCGTCGGAGCACAAGTGTTCTCATGGTGCTCAAAAACGTGGAGGCGCTCCCGAGACGGAAGTGAGCAAGCACCTAAGAAAGGTGATAAGCAAGATGATTTACTGCAGTAGCCTTTGTAACAGGAGGGTGTATTGGCGCCCTCTACCGCATAAATATCTAAGGGGTCCAGAGACGAATTTTTCATCCCTTCAAGCTTCCATCTTCCTTCGAACTTCTACCGCTTTTACATTTTAGCGGTTAAGAACAAACATCAAAACGGGAGACATGAGCCCCTCCTCTAGTCAAAGAAGCGTATGGCATCTCCGCTGCTATGAAACCTCAGGACGTGCGTAGCACAGGCACCCAGTGATTCCTATTCGCAGAGTTCCCACTCCTCCGTTGACCGAAGCGTCAATGACGTCAATGTTTGTGGTAAGCAAGTAAGGTTTCCCCCGCACGAGTAGAATTTGTAAGGCAGATTTGCTAAGTCGGTGTGCGATATGTGCGCTACTTTTTTCTTGGCCTTTATCGGCTGCGGTATCACCGTCGCGTGTTAAATGTACCACGATCCAAAATCGCGGCGCTAACATAAGATGAGTACAATGGGTAATACAGGCTTTGCGGAAGCATTTTACAGCGGCATAGACTGAGAATTCTGTGCCGCACTTGAGATGCTTCATGTTAAAACAAAAGCAGAAGGGCCCAAGTTCATTCATATGATGGAACACGTGACTTATTTTCTTGACTGAACAGTTGACATATTCTGAAATGAAGCCTATACTGAAGCAATAAAATATGCCTGATCCGCGTGAAATGTCCTTCCACGTGGGCGCTACCCCTCTCAGAAGTTTGCTTTTTCTCTACCTTGAACCTTCCGCCTTTTCCTGCCCACCGTAGTCACTGCTTTTTCCTTACTGGCACACATTGTCTCCAGCGTCACAGCCGCTAGCTGGAAGACTGCAACCACGACTGCGAGCCACACAAAGCCAGACTTCGCTCCCCTGTTCGCACCGAGGCCTCCGGGCCTCGGCGGCAACCCACTCTCTCGATTCCAGTCATTGCGTGGGATCGCGCTCCACACACCTGCCCCGCCGCGTTCGACGGGAAGCGCTTAAGAAGCCACCGGCTAGGTTCGGCACTCTAATAAGCAGTTATTTCGGAAGCCCTTAGTGCGGTCTTGATTTAAAGTATAACACTTTCAAAGACCGAGGACGGCCACACAAAGGCGACGAGATAGGCATCCAAAGCGAACAGCGAGGACGGTATCTCGCTCGCTAACGTGCGGCTTGCCTTGACAGATCTTTGGCACTGTGGTGGCGGTGACTCAGCGAACAAACGTGCGGGAGAGGACTCCCTTCTTTTTACCACGAAAATGTAGCGTACGTTGGAGACAGTTGCGTAGCGAGGAGTTGAAACGACAGGTTTAATAACGCTACTCATCCTGGCGAATCCTCCCAGGAGTAGTTAGAGCGCGTTTTTTTCTCTATCTCGTTGCATTGTGCAAGAAACGAAATTTGCAGGATAATTTCTGCGCTATTTACTCAACAGTCCTAACAATTAATGTAAGCTCAATTATAAATGTCCGCCGTTCTTCCACTTCATGTGGGCGTTGTATATTGTTGTCGTTCTTTGAAATGAAATAAGAACATTGCATGGTTAGCCCTGCGTGCATGAGACAGCCAGCTATGCCTCCTCATATATCCCCCTGCATTTCCTTCGCAAAAGTGTTACGGGCGTAATTAACCGAAGGTAAACACAGTACCAGTGCAAATCATGACCCTGTCATAAATGTTCTCACAACACTCTCCAGAAACTATCTTGAGTACGGCTGATATCTTCACTATAAGAGAAGATTGGACAGTGCCTCTTTTATGCTCAAGGAATAATTGGCGGAATTGGGCCGGGCCGGGCCGGATCGGGCCGGGCCCAAATCTTTCGGGCCCAGGCCGTACTTAAAAAAAATCACAGCATATCCACGGAGTGAATGATGATGAGTGGGCGAAGCTCGGGATGTTCATCGTAGATCGTGTCGAGTTCCGGATTAATTTAGTGAACGCTCACGCTACGAATCCTCATGGTTCAACTATGCACAAGTGAAATCTCCCACCGGCACTTCATTGCAAGTCAAGGTCCAGTGCATATATATATATATATATATATATATATATATATATATATATATATATATATATATATATATATATATATATATATAACAGAATTGACGATGCGCCTCTTAGAGAACGACGGTTTATTAAGTCAAACGTTTCGGTCGGAGCCCGACCGGGCTCCGACCGAAACGTTGACTTAATAAACCGTCGTTCTCTAAGAGGCGCATCGTCAATTCTGTTATAAACTAGCGGCAACCCAAGCTATTTTTGCATATACAGTATATATATATATATATATATATATATATATATATATATAGGACTCTATATGCAAAAATAGCTTGGGTTGCCGCTAGTTTATACCAGAATTGACGATGCGCCTCTTAGAGAACGACGGTTTCTGAAGTCAACGTTTCGGTCGGAGCCCGACCTTTTTCAAGACATGTAAACCACAGGCCAGTATGGCCTTATATACACACTTTGCCTTGTAGTAAGGAGCGAAGGACAAGGGTGGGAAAGCGAATGAGTGGGTTGCCCGGACCCGATCCAACGATACTTACCCGCCCGACCCGGCCCGCGAAAGAATTTCGACCTTGTTACGGTTAAACTAGAGAAAGTTAAGAAGAAGCTGCCGACCTTTCAGAAAGTTGTGGTCTGGAGAATTTAGCCTCCAGCGTGAAGAAAGTGAAAGGCCTGCGATTAGAACTGTTTTCACAGTAAAACCCATAAGGAGGAATGCCGTTCAGAACCCTTCTTTCGGAGAGGCGTTGCCGCAGTTGCTTATGTCGAAGTACCTCCAGAAATGCTTGGGCATATGTCAATCCCGTATCCCTTTTTGATATCGAAGTCTGAAGCTGTATTGGATCACTTAACGAAGTGTAAACTTGCCAGATACAGTGCATTCAGTGTTGACGTAGAAGATTTATACTATTCGATACCACAGAAGGAACTGTTGACCTGTGTGAAAAGGTGCATTGATCTGTACAATGACGAGTATAATTTCACCACCAAGTGTTGCGTTTCAGTTGGCTCCTTCCTAGAAATTTCAAGGTGCTATTTGAATTCCACTGTTATTGGGTTAGAGGATAAGATTGAGTGTGGGTATTCATTAGTCTCTTCTACTACATCTCTACATAATCTTCATCACCTAGGTTTCTTCATCATTATCGGCTGACCTAGGGTTCGATCTGTACCACCCCAACGGCCAACGCCGGGTGCCTGTCCAACACCCAGACACATACCGCCATCTAGTGAACACTCCAAGAACTAAACTACAGGTGGCTACCTACTACTACTACTACTACAACTACAACTACACACATCGGGGACGACCGACCCACGCCTTAAGGAGCTTCGCCCCTAAAAAATGATGCATTAAACAGTGGTACACAAGACAAGTACTAAATTCATCGAAGGCAAAAAAAAGTTCTACTTAAACGGCGGTAAACAAGGCGCCAGAAAAAAAATTCCTGAAAATCAACCAATGTGCCAATCGTTTTCAAATGTGCATTTTCGCATTCTCATACCATTTATCTTCACTTATAAAATGTTTCACAAATTATGTTCGTGATCCTCACTGCTTAGGACCGAGGTGAAAATGGTAAAATTGCAGCGTCTCTGGGAATTCTCCCCTGAAAAATGGTTTTGCAAGAAAACCTGAAAATATTTTTGAGAAACTGTCCATAATAGGTACAATAGTACAAAAGATATTTTTTGTCTATGCACTATGCAAAGGCTTTGAAATGCGTAGACTTGACGAAACCGCCATTTTCTTCTGTGTTTAGGCGTCAATTGCACCCTAAGGTGATCCATGAAAAAATAATCAGAACAGGGTACGTAGTTGAGCAATGTAAGCGCTTTCGAAAGAGCAAGTTTCATCGAGGTAATTTTTGCATTCCTTGAGAAAACAATTTTTGAAGTTGAGTCCCACTACTGTCCTTCTATTGCTCCGTGATGCGCCTTCTCCTTATGGCTTGCTGACGGGAAACACAGACCACCTTGCCTTGCCGCGTAAAATAAAAGGTATCGCGTGAGCAGCTTGTGGTTTTTCTATCTTTTCGTTCCTACCTCAACTTCCGTTTCCTATACAAAAAAGCGATAACAACATAGGTACACATTTAACTGTACGCTTGGCTTAGAAACCACCGTGTCTCCATAACAAACAACGGTACGTTTTGCGTGCTGCTCTGACAATGAGATATAATGAACAGTAAAGCGTATGTACTTGCGAAGCACAAGAACTTTCAAAGCAGCAACTTTTATAAGCGTAATTTGTGTTTTCATTAAGAAAAACACTTCCAAACTGGATGCTTTTTTTATTGCTCCGCAGTTTCATATCTCCTAACAATATGTGGTCGGGCCATGCAAATCAATTTACCTTGCTGCGTAAACTAAGAGATGGCGTGTGCACAGCTTATGGCTTTGGAAGCTTCTAGTTCTTACGTCAATATTCTATCTTATAGAAAAGGCATATCAAAGGAAGACGTTTAACCACACGCTTGGCTTAGAAACAGCGATGCCACCTTAATAACAGCGGTACATTTAGCGTGCTGCTTTGACAAGCACTTCACTGAACACGAAACGAGGAAGAAAAGTGGGGCCTCAGCGTAGCCTCTAATAGTGAATCCAACCCATGAAAACCAAGTCCTTGCCTCGATGGACCGCGCAGCACGTGATGACCCGCCGCGTATTCATGCTACCTGTACGCGGTGTTGTACGGAACTTCGTTCCAAGGAACAACGTTCCTGGAACGAGTTCCTTTTGGGAGGAACAAAGGAACGCCACCGTTCCATTTGGGATTAGTGGAACTGTAACGGGAACGCGTTACATTTACGAAGGAACGGCAAAGGCAACGGCGTTCCTTCCCATACACGTTCCACTCTACGACGATCGCAACGTACGCAGAACATCATGCAGGGCGGACAGGCGGGGCTACTACAAGCCGTCCCTGGAGTCCCCGTTTTCCTGCCGCCACTATCGCTCCCTCATAGAAAATCACGCACGAAACGCCGTCGTATTGTGGCTTCGATGATTCGACGAGGGCGACGCTTCCCCTTCATGGTGGCTGCACGACGTCAGGATATCCCTCTACTTTGTGGCGGTGGCCGCTTACTATGACCGCTGGACAAGTATTTTCCAGCTGTCAGCCAGCCTGTATGGGTGTACGGCAACGCGGGAGGAACTGCGTGCAACAGCGAAGTTCCTTTGGCCCCTTATGATCCCGCCGCCAGGGCTCCCTCCGAACTCAAACACTGTCAACGCGTGCTTTACTATATCGCCTCTCCCCGCATTGGTTCTGAGAATGCGGCTACGGCCATAGTTGTCAATACTGTGAGCGCTGATTATGCAGTTCATCGTCTTCATCTGTATTATACCCATCATGTCAATCATCATCATCGCTACGTTTGGCCGCTGCTAGCTGGGAGGCTGTCTCGCGCGCCATTGTCCTAATAAAAGGGTCCTATACCGCTGTACTGGACGTCGCCTCACAATACTTGTAAGACACTCTGTGCGTCAATCTCTTCGAGGTGCTTTAATTGAGCTAAACAGGCCGCGCCTTAATATAGGGTCAACAGCCCTATGCCCTCGGGCAAAAAGCAGAAACGAAAGGCTTTTCGAAAGGAGATATACACGTGCTAAAGCCAACGTGGGCTGAACATGCTTACGTACGTGCGTGTTTGTGATGCTGGGCGAAGTTAGCATCGCTCTAACTTGGACCTGGTTAATTATGTTCGGAGATGCCCAGTTTGTTTCTACTAAAAACTATGATTTCATTGCTATCATTAGCACGAGACCAAAGTGTTAGCGACACCGTCAATTATGCCTAATAATTAGTCAATTATGCTTGTGTAGTGTGGGTCATTTTCTGTTGGCATCTCGTCAAATTATGCATGTGAGGCTATTTATTTTCTTATTTATTTCCTGCCCCACAACAGCATTTCGGCCTTGCTTTAATGTCGTTGTGCCTACAAATTGAACAGGCAAATAATGCTTATTTCTAATGCCACGCAGAAAAGAAGAAAACAGTCCCGTGTTATTTAATTCGGGAGAAAACGCGCAAGATAGCATTATTAAAATTCCTCACGCCGGCAAACACTCAACGCAGCTATAATTAACAAAAAATGTTCTGTATATCACAAATAATTTAAAGTGATGTGAACTAAGTAAAAGCACTATATCCAGAATTGCCAAATAGTTTATTAAAATGCTACAAGGGCCATCAATCTTGAGCAAAATCGTTTAGGATCGGGAAGGCTGACGACGTTGGGGAATCTTGTTCCAGTGTTTGCGCGTAGTGGCATAGATCAGGCACAAATCTTTATATGCTATCCTAAATCAAAATGTCTATTGCTAGCTTTTAGTGTGAGAGGTACGGCTGTTACATGCACTGGTGCATGTAACTACCTATTGGCAAATTGGAGGCGCAGTATGCTGGCTACGCATCTGAAGACTGAAGTGGAAGGTGTTGCACTTGTAATAGACTAGCGCCAAAGTTGCAGTGGAGTTGTCCGTAGTATGTTCGATGCTCCTTGAAAATATTTGCCTCTGAGCGTTTCTTTGGATGCTTCTTTGTCTCCAGATAATATGCCGGCGTTGAAGTTGAAATTCTCCATTTATACATAGGTAGATGCGAGATTTAATACGTTCACTTTAATTTGCCTCAGGATTTATTTTCGATTTTATAAATCAAATGTAACATTAATATAACGACACTTTCCAGTGTTTGAAATGTAACTGGGACGCGTTCCGTTTCTATTAAAGGAACTTGTAACGGGAACTCTATACAAAATTGTGGTCAAACGAGGAACGAGTTTTCGTTCCTGTTTTGGAGGAACGTGTACAACACTGCCTGAACGTCGTCCGCGACCCTCACGAACACTGAGTTAAGCCGATAGTGAGCACCTCACGTGCTACTGTAAATATTCATATGCAAACCTCCTACGCGTGTAGTTTCACAATGGGCCTCAAATCAATTTCAGCGTTCACGCACGCCACAAGGAGCACGAATTTAAAGTCTGACGGTCAGCTGTTATGTAAACAAGCAAGGGTAGACGAAGAGCCGGCGTCCAAGGTAAAGAAAGACGGCTGAAACGAAGGTTGGCGATGGCCAGGCTGCAATCAAATTGTTTTTTGTTCTATACAGGTATCCGTTCTGTGCTATGACTGAGAAGGCGAAACATGCTCGCGATATAGAAAGAATGCATGTTAACACACTGAGATATTCTAATCGAGCATGATGAGTCGGCTTGCAATCGCCAAAATCCTGATGTGAAGAAAAGCTTAGTGGTTTCCGTTTGTGAGGGTCGCCGACGACGTACAAGTAGAGTGAATACGCGGAGGGTCGTCACGTGCTGCGCTGTACATCGAGGCAAGGACTTGGGTTTTCGTGGTTTGGATTCACTATTAGAGGCTACGCTGACGCCCCACTTTTCTTCCTCGTTTCCTGTTCAGCGAACTGCTTGTCAAAGGAGCCCGCTAAATGTACCGCTGTAATTAAGGGGGCATCGCGGTTTCTAAGCCAAGCTTGTGGTTAAACGTCTTCCTTTGATATTGCCTTTTCTATAAGAATAGTCTGTTGACGTAGGAAAGAAAAGCTTCCAAAGCCATAAGCTGCGAACACGCCATCTCATAAGAGATGGCGTGTTCGCAGCTTATGGCTATACAAATCAATTTACCTTGCCGCGTAAAAAAATTGGGGGACCCTTAAGCAAGGGAGGAACGCGATATCGAAATCGGGCCCCTAGTGTGCACTTCAACCACTCAGTGCATACTTATTGATGTGTGTCGCTAGACACACACACACCCATGCGCACAGACATAGACACACACACGCGCGCGCGACATATCTGTAGTAATAATGGTAGAGGTTTTCGATCTATTTAATAGCACTTGTATATTAACTTCATGAAAATAATGTACAGTGATCCACAAGTATTGAAGATTGGGCGAGCTTGGTTCGTCGTACTTGGACTGGTATAGCGCATTGTGGAACACGAGAAACGGCCAAGCAGACCACAAGAGGACAGAGCGCTCTGTCCTCTTGTGGTCTGCTTGGCCGTTTCTCGTGTTCCACAATGCGCTATACCATTCCAAGTACAGTGATGTAGTCACATGGTCCTGTATTATGAACTGCGCGTAGGCGTGACACTTTCATACGTAAATGGCCACATTCTGTTGTCCTTCTTGCGTTAACTATCTGGCCGCTGTTCGATTTGTTCTTCTGGAGACATCTTCTGACCAACCACAACAAGCATCGCCTTATGGTCGGTGAAATGGCAAACAGCACATTATCTAATGTTTGCTGTTTGCTTGATATGATATTGTCACGCAGTTTTGTGACCAGAAGAGCCAGACGTACAGAGTGTCTTGGGGCAGCCACTTTATTGGAGACCTTGTCCTAATTCGGCGGTGGTAGCGACGACAGGCGCAGCTGTCTTCGGCGGGTCACAAAAGATCACCACGGCTCGGCGACGCACGCCGGTTTATACCTCGCAGAGTTCGTGCTAGACGCTCCTAAAGAGCGCGTCGACACTAAGGATGAAAGTCGAACGCCACAGCATCATTGACGCGCGTTCATACTAGATGCCTAGTGTGAGGCATGCATAGATGCAAGCCGAAGATAGAAATGCTAAGAGTGCGCGTCTCTCGCTTTAAATGAAAAGACGCCATGTGACAATATGTTCCCTGTCCTAGAACGGCGGAACCATATAGGCCCTGCTATAGTCGCATGGCCTCTGAGATGGCGGGCGCGCCCGCCGTCTCGGAGGCCATGGTAGTCGAGACATGTTTTTCACGATATCTCACAGATGGCAGCACATTTTCTAATGTTTGCTGTTTGCTTGATGTGCTCAGTAAACTTTATTCCTCCTACAAATCGCCGAACGGGCTCATTTTCGTTGTGACACCTGCCGAACAAAATGCGTTAAGGAGACTCGTTGCACTACCTGACATTTACGCTCTGTTTTTTTTCCGAGGAAGTTCCAAGTAACATCGTGGCAACTTTCTGTGGCAGCACAGCGAAAGCTACGGAGCCGAAGCGCGCAAATTTTTGCTGCGCTCTAGCATGTAGTCCACGAACGCTAACTTTAGCACAATACATGGCGCAAGATACGACATGTCACCTATATTTTTCTTTTTACGTTCAAGCTTATTTCATTCTAATTTAGAAAGGTTGCCTCGTAATCGAATTTCGTTTTTTCCTGTTTCTGGTTTTCTGGTTCCTGCTGTCAGTTCCACGTTTTCCTCATCCTCAAAACAAAGATGGCGTCGCTCGGTTCAAGCAGGTTCGCGTCGCAGCGCGCGCGCGACCACATGAGCGAGTGGTCATCGGCTGGTGTGAATTCATCGTAGAAAGGGAAGCGAAAACCGTGGTGTGTTGCAAAACATTAGGCGGTATGGTTAAAATGTCCAGGAAAGGAGTTGTGCGGCGTGCAAGCAATGCCACCAGCGGTAGTTCGTCCGACACAACGATAACAACTTTGACACCGCAGTGATCCGCCCGTCTTCAGCGAGTCTACGAACTTGAAAGCAATACTGCTATTAGGAAGAGTACGTAAGATAAATGCTCATTTCATTTGCTTGATTGGATATACATGGTTGGTATTTGTAGTTTCGTGCCGCTGATACGATCATTCCGAATGTGCATCTCGCGAAAATGAACGCCGCGCATTGCGTGCGACAGCGTACGCGTGCGTGCCTGCAGTTGGAAGTGTTTTTGGCGCTTTACAATGAAAGCGTTCCACTTTGCTCAAAAACTGCATTATTGGAAAGGGCCAGTCGAGGGGAGCGTCTGTCTCGCTTGGACTTGCAAACTCGAAATGCACACATCTGTGGGACGGTGAAAAACATACCCTGCCTTCCGTGGGCGGCGACGCGCTCCCTGCCAAACTGACAGAAGAGCCCCTCGAAAGCTGGCAAACGACTTTAAAATGCGGCCGTTGCGCTCCTCGCGCCATCTGGCTGGTATTGAAGAAACGCTTATAAGCGCCTGGCTTCTCTGAGTACTGCCAACGGTAAAGCGTGTGTATATAAGGCTCGCCTTTAGGTCTGTAAAAGATCTGCTCTTCGTGGCGTAGTGGTTAGCGCCACGCGCTGCGGAGCGAGGGGTTCCTGGTTCGATTCCGCTCTTCGGAAGTATTTATCTGAATTATTTTTCTTTGAGGCTTATATATATATATATATATATATATATATATATATATATATATGTCTTGAAAAAGGTCGGGCTCCGACCGAAACGTTTACTTAATAAACCGTCGTTCTCTAAGAGGCGCATCGTCAATTCTTATATATATATATATATATATATATGTGTGCATACTTATACATATACGGTTCGTGACGGCGGCGACGGGGAAGGTAAAAACCACCCGAGACTATCCATATAATTGCTATCGCAATAACAAATGGCACGCGCACAGTGGGAATCAAGGAAATGCGAAGCACGCATCAGGAACGTAAAATGGATCTGCATTGCTGTCTCGCTATATCGATTTTGGTACATACGAATTTAGCACAACAGCCGTAAGAGGAACAAGGCTGTGACATTAAACGATGCCGCTCATGACACGCACGTTATGACTGTAATTTTATCGCCTGTCATTTATATTCGTCATGCAGTCGTAGAAGAACTTCGTTTTTCACGTTTGTTGCGCGAACAATAGACGATGACAGGAAGAACAAGGCACACAGAAAGAGCGCAAACTATCAACTGGATTATTTGTTTTTGAATCAGCTTATATAAGCATGTCCAAACGTCACAAAGATAAGAGAGACGGTTGAAAGGGGGTGAAAAGGGAAGCACATAATTCAGAACACCTCACGTCACATACACCTGCGCAAAAACTCGTCTTCAGCCTTATGCAAGGTAACAAAACTATTGCTTACACATTTATCACCCTCACTAAATCATGTCCGCATACAATGCACGAAATTTTCTGCAATCAAGTTAGCAGGCTGATTTCTGCTGGCTTCCCCTGCGAGGTAATCGCAGCAGTGGCGGAAAATCTCCTTAAGAAGATAAGAAGCAAGAAAGAGGATCTGGAGGCACCGAGACCCTGCCGACAAGGAAGGCTATTGTTGTACGATACATGCACAAGGTCGCCCACAGTTTAAGAAAGTGGCAAGTAGGCATGGTGTCGATGTGGTGTTTTTGGCACCTTAGAAATTGCCCGGTTTATGCCCAAGGATTAACGGGAAGGAAGCCCGAGGCAGCGGTTGCGGAATCCAACATGGCCAATTTTTTGTGAAGTGTGCTACGAAGGTAGTATATGAAATACCCCTCAGGTGTGGGAGGTCTTACGTGGGCCAAACCGGGCAATGTGTGAATGAACGGGCGGGGGAGCATGCCTCGTCTCTGGAAAAAAGAGAAGGAGCGAATTAGCCCGCTCATGAACAAGTGCATGGGCTATTATAAGCATTTTTAATAAAGATAAATGTGATCAATGTGTAAGCCAGACTTCTGTTACCTTGTATAAGGCTGAAAACCTTGTTTTTGCGCACGGGTATGTGATGTGAGGTGTTCTGAATTGTATACTTCCCCTTTCTCCTCCTTTCAACCCTCTTTCCTATCTTTGTGACGTTTGGACACGCTTATATAAGCTGATTTAAGAACAAATAAACTAGTTGATAGTTTGCGCTCTTTCTGTCTGCCTTGTTCTTCCTGTGATCATCTATTCCTCGCGCAACAAACTTGTAAAAATCATGCAGTCGTGTTGTGCCATAGCAGTTTTGGTATGCATCCCATTAACGAAACGCGTGGCATGAAAATCATGCCGCGCATGACATGCGTGCCATAATTTTCATGTTATGACCTGTCGTTTATGTTCGTCTTGCAGTGATGTTGTGGCATACCTATTTTTGTGTACATCCCATTCACGAAACGGCCAGGAGAGCACGGAGACCGTGGCGTGTAAATCACGTCGCTCATGACATGCATGTCATGATTCTCAAGTAATGTCGTGTCACTTATGTTCGCCATGCAGTCATGTTGTGGCATACCAATTTTCGCATACATCCCATTAACGAAACGGCCAGAAAGCACCGAGACCGTGGAATGTAAATCATGTCGCTCATGACATGCATGTCATGATTCTCATGTAGCACCGTGTCACTTATGTTCGTCATGTAGTCATGTCGTGGCATACCAATTTTCGCTTACATGCAATGAACGAAACGGCCGGGACAGCCCCGAGACCATGGCATGCAAACCATGTCGCTCATGAGATGCATGTCATGATTCTCATGTAATGCTGTGTCACTTATGTTAATCATGCAGTCATGTTGTGGCATACCAATTTTCGTGTACATACCAGCAACAAAACGGCCAGGAGACCAGCGAGACCGTGGCATGTAAATCATGTCGCTCGTGACATGCATATCATGATATCTATATTGTAACCTGTCATTTATGTTCGTCGTGCAGTAATGTTGTGCCATACCAATTTTCGTGTACATCCAATTAACGAAACAGACAGGAGAGCACCGAGACCGTGGCATGTAAATCATGTCGCTCGTGACATGCATGTCATGATTCTCCTGTAATGCCGTGTCACTTATGTTCGTCATACAGTCATGCTTTGCCATACCAATTTTCGTGTACATCCTATTAACCAGAAGGTCAGGAGAGCACCGAGACCGTGGCATGTAGATGAGGTGGCTCGTGACATGCATGTCGCGATATTCATGCTATGAGCTGTCATTTATGTTCGTCATGTAGTCATGTTGCGGCATACCAATTTTCGTATACATCCCATTAACGAAACGGCCAGGAGAGCACAAAGTCGTAGGCGGCTAGATGGATGGATAGATAGATAGATAGATAGATAGATAGATAGATAGACAGACAGATAGACAGACAGACAGATAGATAGATAGATAGATAGATAGATAGATAGATAGATAGATAGATAGGCAGACAGATAGATAGATAGATAGATAGATAGATAGATAGATAGATAGATAGATAGATAGATAGATAGATACCCTCAAAGTCGCCGAAGTTCGCTAAGAAATGCTTCGCATTTAAAATAAGCGACTAAGTAGAAAACAATGCAGTGAGATCTAATTTCAGCAATCAGGGATCATGATGCGATGTATCGTCAACAGTAGGTTGTGACGCGTCATTAAAGGGAACGGGAGTAATAGAGGTGACCAAAACTAACCAGATTATGCAATGGATGTGAGGAAAGTCTTCAGATCTTTTTTTAATGTGCCGATTGAATGCGATGTTTCGATCGTTGAAGGTATGGTATTCCAGAGACGGATTGCAGTGAAGCGGGCTGTTTGTTTGTCTTAGTATGAATTAGAGGTGGGACAAAATTGTGATTGTATGCGAACCTTGTCAATCTTGTATGCTGTAGACTGGATGGGGGAATCATAAACAAAGGAAGCTGTTTCTTTATTTGCTTAACAAATAGTATTCCTAGATTATATTTGAAAGTGTTGTCGACCGTTAGGATATTATTGGCATGCAAGAGAGCTTTAGCATCACTGCAATAATGCCCGCAGGTAGGTATTCTAATGGAGTGGTTTTGCGTAGTTTGAAGGAAGACGACATGACTGCTGTAGGCACTGTCCCAAAATGTGATGCAGTAATTAATATGAGAATGAATAAAAGCATTGTACAGTGAAAGTAATGGTTCTCGGGAAAATATATTGCGGGATTTCATTAAAACACGTGTGCCGTAAGCCATTTTTATTCGCAGGTAGGCCGCATGCGAATCAAATTTTATGTGGCTGTGCAGTTTAGTTCCCAGGAAGGTCGCCTCGTCGTCTGCTTCGATTGCGAATAGATTTAGAAATGCTGGCAGGATGTGATAGACCCTTTAGAAAATTCAGCGCCATCTGTCGAACGATCTCCGAACCTCGCCCATCCGCCATGTCTTGTTCAGCGACGGCGGTGCGCGCCCGGACAGAGTAGCACACGCATATCACAGCAAGCAGTACTGAGTCGCCGCCATCCCTCTCACACAGTTTTCTGCGTGCACGTTGGACAAGTGCTCGAGCCTTCGCAATGCCGTCGTGCTGCTGCGTTCCCTTCTGCTGCCAGCGGAGTGTCAGAGATGAACACGGAAACAAGGTACGTATACATACATACGTGCGTGTTATACTGACGTTTTGAAATGAGAGTGTTTACTTTGAGAATGCGCCATAAGTGTACAGTCAGACGCACAAAGATGTGCTGCTTGTGCCTTCTTCCAACAAAAGTTTAATCAGGACGCGATATCGCTCGTAACTGCGTTACTGAGGAATAATGCCATGTGGTTATTCGTCGCCTCTTCGATCGCTAAGCCCGTCGGTACGGATGAACAGTGGTTGCTGTACTCATCGCGGTTAAGCTGAATCAAATTACTCGACAGTGATTGGCTCCCTTCTACAGCTTTAGCGAGGAGTCAAACACGATCTCGAAATATGATCCTAATCAAGCCCCAACGCGATCAAATGTGACGTGCGTGCGACACCGACATTATATACTAATGATTATGAAAAGCCAGTGTCGCCGGTACTTTTTCCGCAAACGGACACGTTCCAAAACTCGCGTGTTGCAGAAATGTGGAACTCCCTGTGAACTTTGAGCGCGTAAACGAGCATTTACTATCGAGCAACGCAACCCGGTCGCTCCGCTATCCGCGTGGTGCTGTCCTTATACGGGTCAGATTGGCTCTGCAATGTGCAGATATTATATATATATATATATATATATATATATATATATATATATATATATATATATATATATATAGAGAGAGAGAGAGAGAGAGAGAGAGAGAGACATGCAGTCATTTTCTGCAAGGTGCTGACGTCTTTTAATGTTATTAACCCCTTCCTCACAGTAATGTCCCAGACTGAGCCTATGAGGTCAATAGAAATGAAGTAGCCCTCGCATTATTTTTTTTAATGGGTGGCGTGCAATTTCTCGCAGGTCTCATTTCTGGGATTTCCGAGGGATCCACTGCTGCGAAAGAAGTGGATTATCGCAGTGCGAAGGGATGAAGGCAAAGATTTCACCATCACCTCCCATACAAAAGTATGCTCAAGGCACTTCAATAATTCTGATTTTTATTCGAACTATGCCTCTGGAAAAAGGTGCCTGAAGGAGGATGATGCGCCAAGTATATTTCACTTCCCAGGAAAGCCAGCAAAAGCAAAAAGAAAGCCACCCAAGGAACGTAGTGAGACTTCTGCAGTATGCAAACAGCAGGCTGCAGACACTACAGCTACCACACCTTTACATGTACCCACCGAGATGCAACTCAAAGTGAAGGTGCACATCCAACTTTAGAAGTGACTGGTACTGAAGAGCTGCAGTCACGAATGTGCAGTCAGGACTTCCAGCAGATAGGATTTGAGGAAGATGGAGAACGAGTGGCGAAGCTTTTGACCGAACTCGAAGCTACAAATGAAAAACTTCAGTGCAAGGAGCTCGAACTCGAGCGAGCTAGGCAGGAAATAGAAGAGCTCAAGCAAGCCAAGCAAGAGCTGTTTCGTGTGAAGAGGGAACTTGATTTGTCAAAAGAGACATTGAAAAAGCTGCAGAAGAAAGTTGGAACACAATTTTCAGTGGAGCGCTTTAAGCACAGTAGCGAGGACATGCGCTTTTACACTGGCCTGCCATCCTATGCAGTGTTCAAAATTATTTTGAAGTTCATGAATCCTGGTGAACAAGGAGAAAATGTGAAAATCCTTCCCACTGGGCTTCAAACAGATTCATCTAATGAAGGCAGGCCCAGAAGCCTCTCCGTAGAGAATGAATTTTTTCTTTTTCTTGTTCGGTTGGGTCTTGGCCTGTTTGAAAAAGATCTCGCAGAAAGTTTTTGCATATCCATCGCCACAGTTTCAAGAATATGCATTACGTGGACAAGCTACGCATTCCTGCATTTGACTCAACTGCCGATGTGGATGTCCAGGGAACAGATCGAAGAAGAAATGCCAGCTGCCTTTAAACAAAAGTATCCAACAAATAATCTTGGATGCAACAGAAATCAAATGTGAGTCTGCTAGCTCACTGGCGTTGCAATCTGCAACATTTTCCACCTACAAGTCGACGAACACGTTTAAGGGATTGATTGGTATATCTCCTGATGGCACACTAACATTTGTATCAAGCCTTTTCCCTGGCTCCATTTCTGATAAGGAATGTGTGAGGCAGAGTGGTTTTTTGGAATGTTCTTTTGATGAAGGGGACGTTGTGATGGCAGACAAGGGATTTAGAATTCAGGAAATGCTAAATGACATCAACGTTGGGCTGAAGACACCCCCTTTCCTTACTAGAGGCCAATTTAGTGAGGAAGAGGTGAGAGAAACAGAAGAAATAGCATCACTACGAATCCATGTTGAGAGGCGAATACAGCGCATCAAGAACTTTCACATATTTGACCGACCGATTCCATTGTCCTTGGGTCCCATCATCAATGAAATGTGGATAGTGTGTGCTTTACTTACAAACTTCCAATCCCCAATAGTGCGTTGTCCACTTGATGAGTGAGTTAAGGCAACTTGCTGTTTGTTATTCTTTTTATTGTTCACAAGAAAATACATTTAATGCATCTCAAACTATGCACTCAGCACTGAGCATGGTTTTTGCGACATGAAATAAAGACAGCTATCATTCATACAACATCGTGGCATTCCTGTTTTGTTCTGCTTGCCTTGTATCACCTTTTGGGTTTGGCAAAAAGAAACAATCCACAGCCAGCATTAACAAGCCATTTGACCCCATTGATCAAATTTGATGGTCGCACACAGTGTTCCAGGTTACCTTCACCAGTGGCATGCTGCTCACCTGCTTTGAAGCTGTAAGGTCCTGCATATGTTGCCACATGCAAGATCCCAACAGACAGCTGCTATTAACTGATACTTGACATCACTCAAAAGACGGGCTAGTTGGTGCTTCTCCATAGTAACTTTTAGTGCATGAAAACGACACAAAAATAACATGCTCTGTTCCTGTAGTCGTTGTGTTGTTTTCTTGCCCTAAAGTTGCTGTCAACAAAAAATGTCAGTCAGTGCACTTCTGTTACTGTGTAAATTAAATGGTGCAGTAAGTGAAACGAGGCCAAGAATTGAAAAAAAAGACTTGTTCGTATTTTGATGAGAACTACAATCTTTCATGCTAAGATAATGATTATCTGCTTACACTTTTCTGCACCCACCTAAGTATGAGTAAAATGTCCACTATTCTTATCAGTATCACAGCCTGTGGTCAAAAGTAAATGCTGACCAAAACAAAAATTTTAAAATAGAAGATGTCTCAAGCATTCCCACACAGACAAGCTCTCGTCGTACTCTTGATTTCAGGATCACAGCCTTTTGGCTTCACTAATTTTGGTTAGGTCTGAAAAAACAGCGAAACATGTGAAGTTTGCATCAAGACAACACTTAAGCCTGCCAAGCTTGCACTTGCTGCAGGCTAGACTAGTTGGCAGTTGTCACTTTGTATGGAATGGTCAACTTTCAAGATTTGCAATTTTGATATGGCTAATCAGTAGTTGGTCTAAGCGGTATAGTAAAAAGCAGCCAGCCTGCAGAACATTGTGCGGTCAAACTGAAGAACAGAAACACACGTGCACATACCAGCCCAGAGATTGAAAATATTGACGCATAATAATGTAGGTCATTACAGCTGTCTGTCAACTCTGTCTGTAGGGTAACACAGATGCTACTACATTCCGTGAGAAGTTTCCTCACTATAATATTCAAGGCCCCTCTGGACAAGTTGGAAAGAAGTTCAGGAAGCCAAGTATGGCAACAGAGTTTTGAAAAAAAAGTTATCAAGTTTCGCCTTTGTGATGGCCCAGTCAGTTTCACAATACTTAATTCTATCAATAATAATTAGCCTTTCAGAAAAAATGACAAAATCTGCCCATTGGACATGGGACACGGCCATTTGACCTAGGACCTGATAATAATAGTCGTGGCTACGGTCTAGCATGAAGGTGCCCTCGCTGTCTTTTTTTATATAAACCATGTCCCCTAATTCTTGGGCTGACTTTCCTTTCAAGCTATAGGGACATTTAACTTCGAGAATACCATGTGGTGGTGTCTCAGCCGGGTCAAATACAAGACGGTCTGGTGATGCTCCTAGCCATGGACACGATGGCTCCACAATGAGGCCACTTCGAAATACTTCAACATTATGGCCCCTTGTTTGCAATGTTGAGATGTAACGTTGCACAGCTCCTTGCTCATTAGCAATGCCATACCTGCACAATGAAAATCGAGTTAGTGCCATCCTGTGCATTGCAAAATTCAATTCAGTCAACTTTTGTGTGTCTTCTACGTGCATTAGCAGACCGCAAGCATACCAGGAGTTTAAATGCAGAAGAACATTAACTTATGCTTCTACATTGCATGAAGAAGCAATCTTTGTTTGCACAGCTTTGCCGTTTAAGTAAAATGTGTGCTCTCTACAACTGTTAAGCATTCACTTTGCACGTCTCCCGACCCAGCTGCCAAGACGAAAGATGTGGCATGAGTAAAGAGAGATGTAGTGATTCTTATGGCGCCAGCAATAAAACAAATGAGTATGCAAGGTGGAGGAAAGCACATACTAGTTTAAATCAACATTCTTAACTTCATGAAGTTCCTGGTAAAAATTTCATAACAGACAATACAAGTTCAAAAACACTGACAAAAGTTTTGCATCTAGTTTTTTTCTTGCAATAATTAATGACTTGCTTAACACAGCTGGAAACATTTTTTGGGGGGCATGCAATGGCTGATTGTTCGGAGCACATTCCTAATGCCCAGTTGCAGTTTGAGTTTGAAAAAAAAAGACGGGAGTAGGGTGGTCTTTTTTTAAGCACAGCTGGCCATGTAAACACACACACACACACACACACACACACACACACACACACACACAATGCACTGCCTCATATCTCGTGTATGAGAACACTGCATTGAAAGCTTCAGAAGAGAGCTCATGTGAGGAGCATGAAAGCCAATGCTAACTCATGACATAGGTGGTTCTTTGTGACACTAAAACTAAGTTGCCGAGGTGAGCTGCTCTGTCGTGTGCTCACCTGCACTGCGTACTTTAAAATTGATGTTAGACATGTTCCAGGCTGTACAAGCCACTGATATTCAATGGGTGGTGTGTGTGCCCACATAAATTGAACTCACTGGTCATGTTGCCTTAAAGGTAGCGTGTTAGTACTCGTCAAGGGATATTATGAACTTTGATCCACCTCGAAGGTATGTGCTGCACTGATTTTCCATACACAAAATGTTGCAAGTCATGTTTACATGAAAAAATTCTACACAACAAAAACAGCTTTTTGGGTAAAATGTCTGTAACGACTGTGCAGATCCAATACACATGTTTGAATTCATGTGAAGCAAAAGTTCAGCCAAGCAGTGCGAGACATTACATATAACAGCTAAACAACTTCATTTACCTTTCTTGCAAGTGAAGAAGAAAGGAAGAGAAGGGCTTTCCTTTTCCCTGCTGTTCATATTTATTGCTCTTGTGGCTTGTCTAAATATGTCAAAACGGCTAGCCCAAATCAGCACCTTACTGAAGTGTATCGCATTCTGTGAAACTTCATGCAATGGTAACTGCTGTCTGCCATAAAAACTACAGATTTTAATCCCATGCAATCATTTAATTTGTGCTTGCTTATGTGTCCTATATTAAATGTTTTTCATCATATGCAAGAGCGTGTGAAGATGACAACTTACTGAATAGCCCGCACACGAGACAGGTCCTTGTGTGTGGTGAAATTTCGCAAGCCTTTCTCAGTCCACGTAGGTCGCTTCACCACAACTCCAAACGAGGAGGCCGTCACTCGTTGAAGGCGGGCCTTCTTCCAGGTGTCACTCTCACTTTGACGCCTTGTGTTCTTTTCTAGTTCAATGGCTTCATCGCACGAGACCTCCAAACTCTGAATCGATCAATACTGAGCTTCAGAATCATTTGCACATCATACCCAGTTTTCTTTCAGGTGCAAATGCAAATTAAAGGTTGCATTGTTCACACAAGGATTTATCTTGCATACATTCTCACTGGAGGTGTTTCATAGGACATGAAAGCTGTAATGATATTGTACTTAAACCTTAAGCTGAGCAAGTCAGTAAAATCAAGAAAAGGAAATAGCTAACACACACACACACCACAAACTTCAGACGGCATCTATTTAATTTAGATATCCACAGCTAACAGTTCAAACTACCGTGCATGCGTTGAGTGCCTCTGGTTGCTTCTACTACTTCTTGTGTCAAAAGACACACCAGTTACCAACGGCTAGACTTGTCATAATGATCTCTAGTTGGGCAGTTTTAGTCAATATGGCAAAGCCACTGTAAGATTGTGAGTGGCCTATGTGACATGTTCAGTATAAACGAGTATATGAAGCACATACAAAGAAGGCTGTGAAAGACTTAAAATGAAACAAAGGGCAGCAGTGAAAAACAAGAATGACATATATATTCATCAGTGAGTTTTCCTCATCCATTACAAAAGACAACAAAAACCAGTGCACCAGACTAATCAGTGCGGTAGATAATCAAGTAATCATTTAGAAATGAAAACTGACTAAACTGTGATTAAAAGACAACCATGGCAAGCACAGTGAATTGTTTTTTGCACGGGCCTAGCATATACATTGCTAATTGTGCAGTTTCCTTCGCTAGTTTCTGTCAAAATGCTTGTTTTTATGGGTTATTTTATGGACAAGATGGGGAAGTGTTTCATAGTGAGATACTTTTTTGGCTGGCATTGCGTTACGTAGAATGCACTTTTGCACTTGATATCTTCCGGTTATATCCTCTGGCTCAATCTGTTTTTTTTAGCTACTTACTATTTTTATTATTAAACACTGGTGTGTTAGCTTTCAAGTAAGCCCTCAGTTTGTGTTCTCCCTTAGTGTTCCTTTTGCATGCTATCCCTCAAAGTCGTGGTTGCATGCTTTACACATAGTTTTATAGGCAACATCAATGTTTTCATCAGTATGCTAACAAGAACATGTACCTTAAGGATGGTCGCCTGGCCT
>CM023484.1:120389764-120415141 GCA_013339685.2 Hyalomma asiaticum
CCCCGAGGATGTAACAGTCTTGGTGTAACAAACCTGGTGTTTCTCTGTCGATGGGCTCTGTGGCCAAGATTGAAACGGCAGAAAACTACTTCACCGATCATAAAGATGCCATAAAGACAAACCGTCAATAAAGCATGCAAACAATGCTAACCATGTGGTGGTCTATATGAGCCCAACCCGGCTAAGAAACACAGCGCAACAAGCTTTCATTTGCACAACCGGCCGTAGCTCAGTTAAGCCGCAGCAATTTTTCAGAGCTTCGTGCGGTCGTCTCTTTCTGCTTGTACCCACATGTTTCAAGAAGCAGCAGCCAGCTCAAAAGGTATTGACGGCGCATTACAGGATAATCAGATAAATCGCTCATGCGCAACTACATCACTGAAATTGAAAAAAACGTGGTTGGTCCCTCTGTCATAGGAATCTGGGGCCGGATTCACAAAGCTTTCTCTTACGGACGATACTCTTAGCTACGAAATCTCTTAGCGACAAGGCATGCGATAGGAATGGTGCGCATTTAACATATTCGACACTATTGAGGGCAAGGAGGAAACGTGAAAGCAGACGGAACGACAACAAAAGAAAGATGTGTGGTCACATGATAGCCTCACAGCACTCAAAGCGTCTGGTGTCGAGTTTATGTTATAATCGCGAATCGATCCTCGCTGCACCTCATCTTCCTGTTCCGGGCGTCTGCTACAGTGCCTATGCACATCGCGCTGCAGCAGACGCCCGCGTGGTCTGCGTGAACCCGTGCGCTAGCGCTTTATCAACGACGATAGCTCGAAGAAGGAAAAAAAAAAGAATGACGCCCTTGGTGACACCGGCAGGTGCCGCCGAACAACAGGACCGGAATCATGAAGCCGCAATTAAGGTAAAATATTAAAGATGGGCAGATCTCACTCAAGGTTTGCTCCTTTCACTGCCATTTCAGATGCATTTTCATGAATATGCACTGCCTCGCAATTGATTCGGGTCGTTCGTACGCAGTACACTTATTTGCATGATAATGTCTTGTAGCTCGACGCAAATTGTTGTTTCGCTATAAAATCTTAGAACAAACATCGATGCAGCTTTTGAGGCCATATAAAAGCTGTTCGCCTTGATAAACAAGTTCCAAAAATGCATCCTCCACGTGATGTGTCAAATTGAAGCCATGGATGGAAAATCCGACATACCGAAAGATACATATGCTTATAAATAGGCCCACTTTGAATAAATTAGTCATCAGATTTTTGAATACTACTGCTATTCTCATGACACACTGAGAAAATTCGGTAATTTAGGTAGTGTTTGTATCTTAATACATTAGTAAGTGCTGCTTTTGTAAATGACGGCGTATGCAGTTAAGAAGTAACAAAAAGGAGTCCAAAGCCCCGCCACGGTGGTCTAGTGGATATGGTATTCGGCTGCTGATCCGAGGGTCGCGGGATCGAATCCCGGCCGCGGAAGCTGCATTTCGATGGAGGCGAAATGTTGAGGCCCGTGTGCGGTGCGATGTCAGAGCACGTTAAAGAACCCCAGGTGGTCAAAATTTCCGGAGACCTCCACTACGGCGTCTATCGTAATCCTTGAGTGGTTTTCGGAGGTTAAGCCCCAGAAATCATCAAAAGCGAGACGTCACCCCCCCCCCCCCTTTTTTTTCTTGCTTTTTGCGCGCACGCGCAGAAAGAGCCTTCCATAGCTTCCTTTCGTTACACAAGTTATTTTACTTCTTTTTTATTACGTTATGCCGGACATTGAGTACTAAGCGCCTTAAGAGGGAGAGAGCGTTTATCGCCAGCGACGTGAGAGCTGCATTGGCCAACTGCTATTGTAAGCTCCTCAATAGCCGAAACGAAATTTTCCGTGTGTGCGCGAACTCCAGACGCCTCTGACATACCCGATTGCTATTTAGCCATCGCCATGCCGAAAGCGCTGAAGCCGAATTTTTCCGCCACCGAAATCGTTGCGCTTTTGAGTGTCACAAAATAAACCGCGGATGCTTCGTCGTACCTAAGTGATGCGACAACTGAGGTAAACCTTGTAGCATATAAGACTACAATTTCGCCATTGCTGGAATACGCATGTCCGATATGGAAACAGCACACACGCAGAAACATTGCTAAATGTGAACGCGTTCAAAATAGGGCATTACGATTTGTTTTTAACTCATTCCAACGAACGCAGTCGGTAACGGCGTTGAAAGCGCTGCGCTAGCATCGATTCCTAATGTGCAGCAAAGAATGAGCTTCAACAGCCTGAATGTTTTCTTTCCAGATATTGTATGGGAAATATGAAACCGAAATAGCCAAAACATTAATTATTGACACATCACTTTCGCGCAGTGGCCCCAGACATTACGTACAGCCTTGGAGACACAACACACAATCTTTTAAAAACTTCTTTATTGTGCAGGCTATTGATGCGTGCAGCAGGTTACCGCACGGTGTTGCAACGTGCAATGAGGTTAAAATCCTAGAAAGGGCTTTGCTGAGCGATCTTACCGATTGTACTTAATGTCGTTTAATAGTGTCGGAATAGCAATTTATATATTCGAAAGCATTGTCTTGTTGAGTGGTCTGCTGAGCAAGTTGATATGTGTGTCGTGAAATAGCACCTCGTGCACTTATTTCATTACGTTTCTTTCTGAATTTTTATGGTTTTTTTAAGTTCCGTGAAAGAAACTACAATCACTTTGCATTTTTTCTTAAAAACTGCATTTGTGCCTAATATGGAAACTCCTGTTTTGGCCTGTACGCCATAGAGTGTCAATAAATAAAATAAATAAAATAAAGAATGCACAACAGAACGTATCGGTGTGTTATTTCAGGTTCCGCACATTAGCCGCTAACACAAGCAAAGTGACGGTGTGGAAGGGCACAAAGGCAAAGCGTAGCGCAGTCGACAATTATGTTACCTGTTGCACTGCTTCCACATGGTCTCTGCCTCTTCAAAAGACTTCGAAGTGTCAACACAGCACCTATGCACACGCCTAGGTCGTTTCTTTCTAAACACGGAGTTATCCTTGAAGTAACGCGCCCAAACACAGTCGATGCGAAACGGCGTACGCCACAAAAACAAACGACCACAAAGCAAGGCAAACGAACTGACCGGTCTTTCACACAATGCAGGCTTCCTAAATGTGAGTCCACGGCGGCACACTGACCGCGGTTCCCTGTTCACGAGCACAAAGGCAGAGGCTTCAACAGTGTTCACCGCTCAAGTAGAGACACTGGCGATGGTTTTCACAAAACTTTCACGCACCGAAAAAGCGACGGCATTAACAACACATCCCATGGAATCGTAGCAAGAAACGTCACCACGAAACAACACCCACATACTATGTTTACGTCGCCATGATGTTCTTTTCGCCTTAAGAGAGCTCTTAAAAAATACTTACGCGTTCTTTACAGTGATATGAAAAATTCTCTTATGTGCGAGGGGGATAATGTGACGACCACCACAGAAATGCGCGGTGAAAGAAGTGAGTGACATCATTTTAGTGACGTCATAAAATGGCCTGCTGTAGAGAGTTACCTCGTTCTAACCAGTCACATGCTTGGCCTCTCGCTCAAACCGTCGTCTGCTGTCGTCGTCTGCTACGATATTTATGATGCCTGGCGTAGGCTTGGATGTGATGCACGGCATATCACTACGCGATAACTTCGGTTAGGTTAACATTCCAGCCACAATACGCACCTCAAGGGACGAAGCGGCCTTTTGCTGAGACTCTGACGTCCAATTAAAAGGAAACTAATTGTCAAATGCGCGAGTGCAGTCGAGGTGACATTGCACTGCATTAGCACAGGCTTTAGCGTGCATTTTAGGCGCTTGCATTCCGTCCTAAGTATTTGCCATAGCGAAACCTTTTCATTTTCCTTTACCGACAGTGAATGTCTATTACACTCAATTTATTTCTTAGTTTATGCGCAAAATCACACATATCTTGTATGTGCAGATATGTTGAGGCAATATGTTTTCAGTAAATCAGCTTATAATGTACAGCGGAAGCTGCATTTGGGTGAGCGTTCCTATTGGGAAATAATAAAGACCACTGCAGCTAGAGAAGCTGTAAACGACATAAGGAGTTCGTGAATGGCTGACTGGAGCCTACTGTTCAACTTCCATTCCATGTGTGCGACAGAATTTTGTCCGTTCCCTTATGGTGGTACATGTGCGACCAATGCTGCAACGGTAACACAGCTTGTACGCCTTATTGGGAGACGCAACAAAAACAAAGTAAAAAATATTGACCATACACCGCACCGATTTTGGCATCAAGCACCATTCACGCAACTCTTCATTTTTCATCCAATCGCAAGCATTTGCATGCATAAGTTATTTTGCTGCAAATACCCAATAGGCACCTCTAATGACTCCAACAACAAGCTTACTGGACAAGTGCTAGTGGCAAGATTGTCCAATGCGTAAGAGAGAATTGCAACAGCAACCTCAAGGCTGTGAGCCTTGTACATACGCGGCAATCATCAGCCAGCTTACATGGCCATAATTTTTTAGTATCACCTACGGCACCCAAATACCCGCCGCGGTTGCCCGTTCCAACGCCACCATGTTGCTCGTAAGAGTGCTCCGGACCACTCTTAGGATTTCCGCTTAGCTACGCTGTTTTTCCGACCATTTTCGCTTCGTGAATCCACTTACGAGCCTTTTTCGCCTACGTCGCAAATGCATCACTATCGCTGACATATTAATCGGCAACCCCAGCGCTCGCTATAGCAGCGGCCGATGTGAGAACCACGTCCTCTTACGACGTTTTCTTCGCTTCGTGAATCCACTTACGCAGAAAAATTTCTCTTACGCGAAAATTTTCTCGTATATGAGTTTTGTGAATCCGGCCCCTGTATAACACGAAAGTGAGAGCTGTCTTTGCGAATTTGTGTAGTGCAAAAGCGGAAATCTGGAGAATCGAGGGGCGAGAGATGGCTTGGGTACAGTGAACATGTGAACACGTTAAATCTAGACATCAGCGGCACCTAGACACGGCACATCGATTCTCGACAGTTGTACACGACAGAAAGTTTTCGCGCGACAAACATTGCTCTGGCAACACTGCATTGCACGCGCCAGAGCCTTGCGCAAGTCGGCCATAAACGAGGATCGTCCGCGAACGGTGGCACCTTGCAAGCAAAAGCGAACGGTTTGTCGGCGGATCGTGTTGTCAACGCACAGTTGTCGTGTGAAATGCCAATGATTTGGTCGTCTACAGCCATCTTTGCGATCCTGCGATCCTGGAGCAGTGCTCGTCTCAACTCAGCACACCTGCCCACGCAAGGTCCAATTTTGTAGCGGCCCTAACTTCCTCGGCGGTCGAGGCGCGAACACCACCGAAGCGCTGACCGGCGGCGCGAATCAAATCGACAATCTGCTTCGCTTTATCTGTCGTTCCTAGATGGCGGTAGCCCTGCAGCGAACCTGAGCGAACCAACAGTGCACTATAAGGGAGGAGATGTTAATTTAAGAGTAATTTTGCTTGTTAAACACCATAGTTCATTGCACTAAACGCCTGTGCTTTTACAGGATGACAATTAAATGTAGCTTCTAACGCGCTATAGTGAACATATAAGGTCCATCTGTTCCCGCAACGAGCGATGTTGCGGCGGTGTGTCGTAGAGCATCCATCCTTTCGTCAAATCCCGGTTGAAGGTGTGTTCGAGTCCGCCTGGGTGGAACTTTTTCCATATGAATGCAAGTTGATTTTTTCAAGGATCCACTTCCGTTACAGGAAGTACGTCACTGATTTCTTGGAGAATCCTGGCATAAATCACTTTCGTGTTAAAAAAACAAGAACTACAGGCAACAGCATCTGATAGCACCAAACCGTCGTGCTGTCTTTCCGCGCAGACAGCCTATCTTAAGCTTCTCTTGCCAAAAAGTTAATTCGCGATTGCCGGCTGGGGTAGCGAACAGAATGTTGACGTGGGGGTCCAGAACTTATAGTTTAAAATTTTTGAGCATTATACAGAATACTCCACAGTGGTATTTTGCATAACAGACCTACAGGGCAAGGAAAATTGAGGCGGCAAAATTTCAGCTGTGACTGTTTTAGAGCGAATGAAGTTTGTAATGAAAAATCTTAGGCACAGAGGCGCTATACAGATACAGGCATCAGAATTGAGTTTTTTTCACTACATGGTTCAGGAGAGTGAAAGTACTCACTCCGCAATCATTGGCGCCATCTCCACACATTGCAACCACGTACCTGAAAAAAAAAAAACACGACATACTTGCTTTCGGAGATATTCTTTCTAGCCATAAGACCACACCTGCATTCAAAAAACGTGTCAGTTACACTGTTATGCTCGAATATGCGAACTATAGGTCATCGTTTCTCGACTAAGTTTCATCCCTGTGCAGTCACTGCTTTGATAACGGTTACCACAGAACTGGAAGTCTGTTACCACATGCATTCGATGTGCAGTGGTGGAGGCAGAATGGAAGCGGTAATTCGCGGAGAAATTCGTGACGAATTCTCGAGAGCCAATTAAGAAGAACCGCATCACCAACAGGTCAGAGGATGACTCGCTTGAGCGCAGTCATGCACGAACTTCAAGTGGAGTCACATTTACCTGAATATGAACAGTCGCGATCAATCGACGATGTTCTTTTGAGGAGTATGTACACTCTACCGTTGCTAAAAAATTGAATGCCGTAATCAATGCAAAAACGCGATTCACTAAAAGTACAGACAGGCACTTACCCAAAAGACTGAAGGTCCTCGACAAGTTCAACCTTTTGTTGAGGTGTCATCCTAGCAAAGACGACTCCATTTACAAGAAGCTGCAGCAAGAAAACAGGGGGAGGGAGGTAAATCACACAAAGACAAGGAGCTTAGCCAGAACTAGATTATACGTCTTGCTAGGCTGATGTAGTAAAAGGGAAAAGGAAATAAAGGGAATGGTGCTTTAAGCTTATGGGCGAATCAGTTAAGAAACAAACAGACCGAATTTGATTGTATGGCCATCGAAATCACTCCTGCTTTACATCACATTCACTGTCTCCCTTCTGCAGCTTCTACGAATACATCCTTTTAAGCAGCTTACTTAGCAATGCACAGCGCGAAAAAAACGCTTTGACAGGAACTCAGGCGAAGCTTTCAGCGTCTCGGGATGTTTGTCGTCGCTGTGCACGTTCTGCAGTCAGCAAGGAGCTTAATTAAAGACCAACTCACCTTTTCATAGACGTCCGGGAAGTGCGCACGTAACACCGAGAACGATTGGCCATCCACTGCGAATTGCACCACTTCCGTCCGTTCGCACGCAAGGGCATGGCGCTGCAACGAGCAGGCACATACCGTCGGACCGGCTTTAAATGAGGCGACCACTGTGGTGCGCTTTCTTAATTACAGTAGCAAGAAAAAGTCCTGTGTACTAGAGACAAGAAACTAAAATGAAATATTACAGACGTTGCCATGGACAAGATGTGCTCATAAGTTATTCAGTGCTCTCGACGTTTCACACGGTCGAGCCCTCGAGTGGGAGAGAGCGCAGAACAAAGCACAAAAGAGCGAATAGTCTACATTTTTGAGGCCGCAGCACAATGGAGTGAAGGTAGGTACCTCCAAGCGTAGCCGCTCATTAACCGCCAGGGTGTAATCGGGTACGACTGTTCGTGACTCGGAAATGCTGTTCACGGAGTATGCAGAGGAAGCCTCCAGGAAACCTGGCCGCCTGACCAGCTGCTGACTCCCACCGCCCCGACACAGTGGTCTAGTGGCTATGGTATACGGCTGCTGATCGGAAGGTCGCGGGATCAAATCCCGGCCGCGGCGGCTGCATTTCAATGAAGGCGAAATGTAGAGGCCTGTGTGCTGGGTGATGCGAGTGCACGTTAAAGAGCCGCAGATGGCCGGATTCCTCCGCCATGACGCCTCTCATTGTCACAGTGTGGTTTTGGGAAGTAAAACCCCAGAAATCAATCAATCAGCTAGCTCCCGCTACTGAATGCTAGCTCCCTTTCTCTACGCTAAGAATCTAATGTTGTCATCCTAAGGCGATGAATGCTTGCTGTCAGTGCCAAGAATACGGCGGTGTTGTGCATCTTATTGCGTGGGCCGAAGGAGTAGAGACAGACAAGCTTGAAGAAGAACGGGACCTGGTTGTAAGCTTTATCGCGTACAAATTTTTTCGACGCAGGGCTTTTATGAATAATCGCGAAATCATCGGTGACACGCGGCAGTTTTAATATTACTCTATTGTGAATATTCTCCTATATTTTTCACAACTTATTTTCCCCGTGCCCCACGCATTCTAGGATCGTTATAACCTCATCGCCAGTTACATTCGTACTTCAGGGTCCTCTTTGACGCCGATATGGATTGAGGTTGACTGCCTTCTTTGCGAGCTCTGCAGTTCCGAATCGCAACTCATGTACCTTACCTGCATCATTGAAAGTGTAAACAAGGTCAACGTACTTATGATATCGTGCATACATTGTGGTGCTCCTGATATAATTTCTTACACGCACTTCACCCAGTCCACATAAACATAACCTTAGACATATCTGGTCAACCACATTCCCGCCTCGTTCAACCAAGAGTGCAACAAATGCTAACGGCTCTGTTGTCGCTAATTTCGTTGTCTTATGTTCAACAGTAGAAGAGGAAATCAAGGTCACTGATCCATCTGTGGTTTTCTTTCCGAACACTGGAGAGGCGACGTCACGAACCGCATTCATTTAATTCATATTCTCTCCAGATTAGCCCACTAGCATTATTTGAAACAAACCATGCCAAGTCTCCGAGAACGCAATGGGTGGAGCTCCTTTAACCGTAAATAATTGTGCATGCCTTTTTAGACGCATGTCAGAGAATATGTGGCCACGTGTGCCGAAACCTACAAGCTGACGGGTGTGCCCGAGGAGACAAATCCGGACCAACTAACTGTCCGTTTAACCTTCGCTAGCCTTGCACCACTACTGGAAGCTTCGCCATTTTTTTTTTGCGCTACCTAACAGTCCTTAGAGGTCGCTGTTGTCAACGAACAATTATGTGGTCACCTGTTTAAGGTTGCGCTGTGGCTCTGCTGTGCCGCCTTGGAGCTGGCGCAATCTACGTTCTTGTCTTCCTCGAAAGCGGTGCTCGTTTCCCTTTATGGCAAGCATGCGGGACAGGTGTGCGTGCTATTGTTACGAAGCATTCCTGATCGGCGAAAGGGTGCCATCCTTCACGTGGCACTGTGCGCAGGAAAGTGATGAAGGCGACGACTGGGGAACCGCTCGTGTTGTTGCTGCTGTTCCTCGATCCTGGCTGAAGCGGCTGCTCCTTCTATATGCAAAATCTGTAAATACATTTCTTCACCGTTCTTGCTAGTGAGCACTCTCTTCCTGCACGTGGCATTTTGGTGGAGGTGCTGGGTAGGACACGATATAACGGAGCTCCGCAGCGGCAGGCGTTTGGCTGGTTCCACGATGGCGGACGAGGGGCAGGCTCCCACCGCACCGGCTACATCAACGGTTGTCCTTACGCACCCGAACGACCCAGGCACGTTCTGTGGAACCGACAGTGTGGACATCGAAGACTGGTTGCCGTTGTACGAACGCGCAAGTAAGAGTAGTCGCTGGAATGAAACAATTATGTTGACAAACATTTTGTTCTACTTGCGAGGCACGGCAGAGGTGTGGTTTGAGAACCACGAGGACGAAATCAGCAGCTGGGACGCATGCAAGGAAATTATGCGTGCGCTATTCGGCATGTCGGCTGGTAGAAAGACAGCTGCCAAGAAGGAACTGGCATGCCGCGCGCAAACAACGACGGGGTCGTATCTGTCTTATTTACAGGACATGCGGGCCCTGTGCCGCAGAGCGGACGATGACATGGCGGAGTCCGAGAAAGTGGGCCATCTTTTAAAAGGCATACCAGGTGACGCTTCCAATCTGCTAATATGCAAAGACTGTGACACTGTTGATGCCATCATCAAGGAGTGTAAGCGTTTCGAGGCCGCTAAAAGTCGTCGTGTTGCGAATACTTTCGCTTGTCTTCCCAACACGGCAGCAACATGGTCGTGCGAGGACCCACCTGCACCACTAGCGGCTTCATTAGCCGCGGAACACGTGACCAAGATCGTCCGACGTGAACTCGACGCTATGTCGCTTGCTCCCCTGTGCTCCCGCGCCTTCGATTCGAATACGCAGATGATACCGCTGGTCCATGCTATCGTCCGCCAGGAACTTTCGGAATGTTGGCATGGACTCTGTGTGCAGCAGCTCTTTCCTGACCCTATCGATCGACGTTTTCCTCTTTCATACGCCCAAGGTCAGACGTTCCTGCCGCCTCTCCGCAATCCAGCCGAGTGGAGAACAGCTGATGACCGCCCCATCTACTTCAACTGCCGCCGTATTGGTCATGTGGCCCGCTACTGCAACAACAGATGGTATGGGAATCGGGCGTTCTAGAAGCAGAACCGTCGCCCTGAGGCAGATCATGGCCGATTCCAACCGTACCGTGAGCAATCTAAGACCAGCACTGACGAGGCATCGTACACGCCATATTGCCGTTCCTCATCCCCGCGTGGTCATCAATCCAGCTCGCCGCTCTCCCGCTGCCCGTCGTCTCGCTCGCCCCAATTCCGCTGCCCGGCATCGCCGATGGGTCGCCTGCCCCGGGTGGTGCAGCTCCCTGAGGTGATGCTGCATCGAGGACTTTCCAACCAAATCTTCTGACCACACTGCAGACTAGACACCACCTCATAGACGTGAAAATCGACGACGAACTTGTTGCTGCTCTCGTGGATACCGCCCATATATCAGTCATGCATTCTGAACTGCGCCGTCGCCTTATGAAAGTTCTTACGCCGCCCACGGTACCACTCATCCGCGTCGCCGATGGTAAGACGATTCCCGTGCTCGGGATGTGCTCTGCGCGGATAAGCATTGCCGACCGCTCTACGACCGTACTACTTGCTGTGCTCGAACGATGCTCTCACGAACTTATTCTCGGCATGGACTTCCTATTTGCTCACTCTGCCCTTATCGACTGTGGAACCGGCTTGTTTCAGCTTTACCTGCCGTGTTATGATGACACTACGGCCGTACGTCAACGACGCTTGTGTTCAATGGATCATGTCCGTCTAGCTCCAAAAGCCGTGACGTATGTGAGTTTAACGTCCTCTCCAGCTCTGCCCGACAGTGATTATATCCTTACTCCGGTCATTGACGTTCTATTGGCCAGAAATGTGGCGGTTCCTCATACATTTCTGACAGTTACAAATAACCGAGTATCTCTGCCTCTATTGAACTTCAGCTGGTCAATCCAAGGTATTCCACACGGTATGACTCTGGGCACAGTATCTTCTATTGACCAGTATGCCATTTCTGCATTGATCGCCGACGCTTCTTTGCCATCTGTTTCGTCCGCCTCCTCGCACAATCCCGCCGGTGACCACATTGACAAGATGACCGCACCTGACCTCCACCCACCACAGATAGCCGACATCATAATTGCAGTCCTACCACGACATCTTTCACTTGGACGACCGCCCTTTGGGTCAGACATCTCTTGTCACTCACACAATCAATACTGGAGACGCCAGCCCAATCAGACGACGTCCTTATCACGTGTGCCACGCTGAGCGACAAGTAATCCAGCATGAAGTCGAAAAAATTCTCACGACAGGCGTCATAGAGCATTCCTGTAGCCCATGGGCGTCGCCGGTAGTGTTAGTAAAGAAGGACGGCAGCTGGCGTTTCTGTGTAGATTACCAGTACTTAGACAAAGGTACGCGTAAGGACGTCTACCCCTTGCCGCGGATTGACGACGCTCTTGACTGTTTACATGGATCCGCCTACTTCTCCATCGATCTGAGGCCAGGTTACTCGCAAATCTCGGTCGACGATAGGGACCGTGAAGAGCCTGCATTTGTAACCCCCGACGGACTATTGCAGTTTAAGGTAATGCTATTCGGATTATGTAATGCCCCAGCAATGTTTGAAAGAATGATGGACTACCCCGCCATGGTGGTCTTGTGGCTAAGGTACTCGGCTGCAGATCCGAGGGTCGCGGGATCGAATCCCGGCCGCGGCGGCTGCATTTGGATGGAGGCGAAATGTTGAGGCCCGTGTGCTGTGCGATATCAGTGCACGTTAAAGAACCCCAGGTGGTCGAAATTTCCGGAGCCCTCCACTACGGCGTCTCTCATAATCAGAACTGGTTTTGGGACGTAAAACCACACAAAACAACAACAAGAATGATGGACTCACTTCTGCGCGGATACAAATGGTCAACATGACTCTGCTATCTGGATGATGTGATTGTCTTCTCGCCGACATTTGAAAGCCACCTTATCCGCCTTTCGGCAGTTCTTGAAGTGTTCAGACGCGCAGGCCTTCACCTCAACTCCTCCAAGTGCCCCTTTGGCCGCCGAGAAATTACTGTGCTTGGCCATCGTGTAAACGCCCAAGCTGTGCAACCTGATCCCGACGAAGTGAGCGTTGTCCAGAATTTCCCCACACCAAAGTCCACCAAAGATGCTCGAAGCTTTCTTGGCGTATGTTCTTATTTCCGCCGCTTCGTCCGGAACTTCGCGATATTGCCCGTTCCCTCGCGCAACTCCTGAAGAAGGACGTATCATTTTCTTGGGGACCTGAACAGGATGATGTGTTTCGCGAGCTCATCAAATTGCTTACCTCACCACCCGTACTGGCCCACTTTGATCCCTCGGCTCCCACAGAATTTCGCACCGAAGCCAGCGGCCATGGCATCGGCGCTATTCTCGCCCAGCTGCAGCGTAGTCAAAATCGTGTAATCGCTTATGCCAGCTGCCTCCTTTCTTCATCCGAACGAAAATTTTCGATCACCGAGCGCGCATGTCTCGCACTAGTGTGGGCGATTCGAAAATTCCGACCGTATTTGTTTGGACGTACCTTTTCGGTAATTACGGACCACCATGCGATATGCTGGCTGTCCTCGCTAAAAGATGCTACTGGCCGACTTGGTCGCTGGGCCTTGAAGGCGGAAGAATACAGTTTTGACGTGGCTTACAAGTCTGGCCGCATGCACCAGGATGCTGACTGCCTATCTCGTCATCCCGTGGATTCCCCAGACTCGGAAGCGCATGATTCCGACACGCGTGTCCTCTCCATATCAGGCTTCGCCGATATACGCAGCGAACAACTCGCCGATGCACGTCTGCGGTCCATAATACATGGCCTGCGCTCTCACCACCCTGATCCCTCGCTTCGTTTATTCGTGCTTCGCGATGGCATTCTCTACAGACGCAACACCAACTCCGACGGCCCAGAGCTTCTACTTGTTGTTCCTGACGCACTTCGTTCTATGGTCCTCGAACAACTTCACGACGCCCCCACCGCGGGACACCTCGGCGCCACTCGCACGTACCATCGTGTACGGAGCCGTTTCTTCTGGCCAGGACTTCTCCGTTACGTGCCCCGCTACGTTGCTGCTTGTGAATCCTGTCAACGCCGCAAGCATCCGTCATTGTTACCAGCCGGCCCGCTCGAGCCTATAGACATTCCAACTGTCCCATTCTACCGCATCGGACTCGATCTTATTGGGCTATTTCCACCTTTACAAACGGGGAACAAGTAGGTTGCCGTAGCCACCAACTACGCGACACGGTATACTATAACGCGAGCGCTCTATACAAGGTGTAGCACAGACGTCACCGACTTCCTGCTTCTCGAAGTTATCCTGCATCACGGCTCCTGGCGACAGCTGCTGACCGACCGTGGTCGTGCCTTTCTTTCAAAAGTCGTCGACGACATTCTTCGTTCTTGTTCTACGCGTCACAAGCTGACCACTACCTACCATCCGCAAACGAATGGGTTAACGGAGTGCCTCAATCGCACCCTTACAACAATGTTATCCATGTATGTTTCCGCAGATCACCGCGACTGGGATATCACTTTACCTTACGTGACGTTCGCCTACAACTCGTCACGCCATGACACGGCTGGCTTCTCCCCCTTCTATCCCTTGTTTGGCCGTCATCCAACGCTGCCCTTTGAGACTCTCTTGCCGCCAGCGCCCGACAGGACCAGGGAGTATGCTCGCAATGTCGCTGCTCGGGCTCAAACGGCCTGCCACATCGCACGGAATCGTCTTTCTCTCTCTCAGCTATCCCAGAAGGCCCGCTATGATACCCGCCACAGAGAAGTTCACTACCCTCCCGGATCTTTGGTCCTTCTGTGGACGCCTTCACGCCACGTCGGCCTGTTATCGAAGCTCCTTTCCCGCTATTCCGGACCATACAAAGTTCTCCGCCAACTCACAGAAGTCACATATCAGATCGCGCCGTTGGAGAGTACCTCATCCTCCTCCGTAGCAGGCAGTGATGTCCATGTTTCCCGCCTTAAGCCGTACTTCTCTGGCCACGACACCGCTTTAGCTTCAGCGCCGGGACGGCGCTCCGTCTGCCGGGGGTTATATGTTACGAAGCATTCCTGCTAGGCAAAGGGCGCCATCCTTCACGTGGCACTGTGCGCAGGAAAGGGACGAAGATGATGAATGGAGAACCACTCGTGTTGTTGCTGCCGTTCATCGATCTTGGCTGCAACGGCTGCTCCTTGTATATGCACAATCTGTAAATACATTTCTTCACCGTTCTTGCTAGTGAGCACTCTGTTCCTGCACGTGGCACTATTATGCGTACGCATAGTTACAGAAATCATATAACGTATTCCATGTAGGCGGCGTGCGTTGCCGCGCTTTGGGTTATGTTTACACCGCCCCCCCCCCCCCCCCCCCCATGAGTGTGCGCCTTTAAGAGTAACGGCACGCCGAAGAATACAGCGCTCAGAGTTCACTTTGAGCGTACGAACCAAGCATTGGCTTCACGCTTGACGGCGATGGATCAGAAAATTGGACAACTCGGTAACAAGATGGCCCTCGCGCCCGCAGGGCAGTTAATTTGTGTATCGTAAGGTAGGCGTCACGTGCGGAGAGTGCTTTGCATGTACGAATGCTACTCGCATGTCCAGTGGTGAAGGTGGATCCGCTGTAGCTTAGAAAACCGCAAGACACCGTCTTCGAGAGGCTTATGGGGCTATTTGACGCCCATTCTCGCTTGTTTTGCGCCCGACGGCAGCGCAACGCGCCGTTCACTCATTGTTCCCTAGCGACTATGTTCGTGGCGATGATGGGGCTCAGCGCCGAGCAAAAGGCGTTGGCCAAGTACGCGCTTAGTAAGGTTTGCGATCATTTATTACATTTAAAAGCAATCTAAGCAAACAAGGGAGAAGCGTCAATGGCGAAAGGTAATTGGGTTAAATATTCGGTCCAATTAGCGCGGTCACACTCAGTTGAACAGAAGACATCTGTCTTCTACCAGAAGTGCGTCATCCATATCGAAGTTTAAAACAAAACTGTTGCGTACTAGGCCTGTTTAATGTAACACAACTACGTATTATATACATAAGTAATATTAAGAAGCGCATCTGATCCAAAAGTCGCTCTTGGTTACATATAAGCTTTGGGGGACTGCGCGTGCCGCTAGTCTGTCGACACAACACAAAGCGACACAACGCTAGCCTGGCGACACAACGCGACACAACTGCGCCGTCCCTTTCTGCACTTGAGAAGCACCAGCAGCTGAGCTGTGCGCACATTCGGCACAGAACCGACCGAGTGAACATCCTTGTGTGTACGCACAGAACCCCCACAGCTCTTGGCCAATAGCAGAAATCTGCTGAACGATGAAATGATGCAGGAAAAAAGGAAGTAAGAAAGAGAGAGGAAGGTGGGGGAGGCGGGATATCAGCAGCGATGCGCGGGAGAATACAAAGACACAGGGCCGAACTAAACATTCACTTTCGTCGTGGCTTAACAGGCAAGAACATTAACATATCACGTGAAGTCGCAACATAGCGTACAATGCAGCATCTTATTCTACGGCATGCCTCTAATTAGTTTCCATCAAAGCAGAAGCTCACTTAGTTCCAAGGGAACCGACATGCACAATCGTGAGGGCTAGAGAGGGACTTATTTTTGAATATGTTATGCAAAGGATGCACGATCACAGGAAAAAACGAGGGAGGCTGAAAGTGCATTCCTTGCGCATCGTACTCAAAAAATAAGTCTTGCACCAACTGGCCCAGCAAGAAGTTCTTCTACGGTGAGGGAAGGGCAAGCTTGATTGCCCTTATTTAACAGCGAATGTTCTAGCTCTAGTAAAATGTGTAATACGACGAACTTGCGGCCTCGTTGGTCGAGCATTGTTGGAGAGGCAATGGCGAGAAGGAGGAAGAAGCAGGCACCTGCGCTTTGTGGTGTGGTGCGTGTTTCTTCATCGTCGTCTCTGTGTTCGCGCTGTTTCCTCTCTCGCGATAAAAAGTTTGTTGTGAGATGAAAGTCGGCATATCGGGTACGCGCAAGAGCGGTGCAGAAACAAAGCCTCAGTGCCGTCTCTGGTTAAGCTGAAACAATTCCTCGCACCCAGGGAACGTTGCGCTCAACCATATCAGAACTGGCTTTAGGTCCAAAGTGCTTTAAAATGCTTTCGAGACCTTTATACCAAGATCGTAAGAGCGCTATGTGAGGTCGAGCAAGAATCGAACCCAGGCTGCCTTACGGATGGTCGGTTAAATTTTTTAATCGATTAACAATTAACCTTTCGTCGATTTTGCCTGTAATTGATTTACTGCTTTCGATGTAAGGTTTTTAATCGAACAATTGAAGAAGCAATATTTTGGTGAGAGTGCGAAAACGAGGATATCTTATTGTAGTCGTTAACTGGCTCTCTAGCTGGCGTCCTAGTTGCGACCACTGGTGTGGAAAGACATTATTCGCCTTTAAATATTCAATGCAATGCGTATCAAGGCTTTTAGAAAGATGCAATATCTAGCTTCAAAGGCTGACATAAAGGGAGGGTGCGGTAAAAATGTAAGAAAACCGATGTTCCTGTTTTCGTAGTCCCTGTGTTCGCGCTGTTCTTTTGCCAACGATGCTTGACCAACTAGCCTGTAAATCCATCCTACGAAAAAACCGAGCTACAATAGTTGAAATGAAAGGAAAGACTGCGTATTGTTGCGGTTCAATTTTGCCTGTAGCACAACTGAAGAGGAAGCTTCCTTCGTTGGAATAAACTTAGATGGACTTACAGGTATGAAATATCCGCTGAATGGACTTTTACGCGCAGGACCTTAAAATAGCGAAGGCGCCAATGTTAGAGAATATTTACCGGGGACTCTGCAAGTTAGCCATACTGTAAATATCACATGAATATTTACCGCAGTAGCAAGGACGTGTGCTCAAAGGACTGTAGTTAACACCTTACAACCCCTGTATAGTTGAAAAATAAGCAGCACCGTATAGGCATTCTAGGGCGTCATCAATACGTGGCAAAGAGTAAACATTTTTCTTTGTAATTTTGTTGAGGTGCCGATAATCTACTCAAAATCGCCAGGTGCCGTCCTTGTTTTTCGCTAGCACCACTGGAGAAGCCCAAGGGCTGCGCGAGGGCTCGATAATGTCTTTCGCGAGCTTCTTGCCGACCTCCTGATGGATTACTCTACGCTCCGATGCCGAAGGACGATATGGACGTCGCTGAATCGTGTTCGCACGCCAGTGTTGATGCGATGAGTCACTACGGTGGTTTGGCCAAGGAGCTGCTTGTGAAGTCAAAAATATCGCGATAGTCTTCGATGACGTGGCGGAGGGCTTCAGCTTGATCGGGCATTAAATCTGAGGAAACCGTCTCCTCAATGTCGACACTACTGGAACGGCACGGAGTGTCAACGTGGGTCGAGCTACGGCAATCATGCACTGGGAACGGCCCAACGTGGTGGCCTTGGAGAGCGGTAATTTCAGCCAGGGACGTGCCTTGCGGTAGCACTTGTGCACTGAGTCTGAAATTGACAAGGGGCAGGCAAGCACGGTTTGAGGTAATTGTCAGTACCATGTTTGGAACAGTAACATCGCGCATAAACGTAACGTCATGAACGGATAAAACCATGTAATCGCCGTCAGGTAGAGCTGGCGTAGACGTCAAGTCGACGTAGATAACGGAGTTGAGCAGAAGGCGAATAAAATCAGTGAAGCATAGCCGGCTCTGGAGCGGGTCAATAGGTTAGGAAAGGAGGAGCAAATGAAGGTTAAGAGAACCGACCAAGCATTCTATGGGAGGGCAGAATGAGCGGCTAGAAAGTCCATACCGAGTATTAGGTCATGATGGCAATGTTCGGTTACAGCGAAAAGAGCAGCAGTGCTTGTATCTGATATAGTGACTTGGGCAGCGCACATGCCAATAACAGCGGCAGTGCCTCCATCAGCGACTGGAACGGCTCGGTTCAGGGTGGGTGTAAAAGTTTTATTTAGCCGTCGGCGAAAACCAGCACTCATAATCGACACATGCGCCCCAGTATCGATCAGTGCTCTGAGAGGAACATTATCCACAATAACGCCCAAAAGATTCCAGTTTATCGTTAAGGTCAATGGAGCATTTGTTGCCAAGGTCGTCAATGCAGCTCCACCTCCAGAAGATGCACTGCTTAGTTTTCCGGTCTGACGGGTTGGGAATAGGTCAGAGAGGCAGCGCGGCCTGCAGGAGCCGAACGAGACTAACAGCTAGCAGGAGAGGGCGACCTGTCGTAGCGAGGTAGAAGCAGGGGCGCGGCAGGAGCAGATAAAGTGGTCGGCACAGAAGAAGCAAGTACAGAGGATGAACGAAAACTGGCCTGATTAATGAAACCATAGCGTGTCGGTGAAGCCCAGTGGTTATGGCAGTGGCGAGTGATATGGCCGACGCGTAGGCATTTCAAGCAAATGGGCTTGTCGTCGAGGATGCGCCATTCAGACAGGTTACGTTGTCGAGCATAGGTGTAAAAAGGGCGAGGCGCAGATGCGCTACGGTAAAAGGGCTCAGCAGAGTAGACGGGTCCAACAGGGTGAAAGCCGATGTTCGAGAATTTTTGCCGGACTACGGCTTGTATGACGGAGATCGGGGTCGGTAAAGGATCGGGCGTAGGGAACGTATAATTCACTGGACGCCCCGTTTCTACCACCCGTCGAATGATGCGTGTGAGATTGTCACACTGAGGAGGCTGGGGAAAGACGTCTTCGCAAGATGAAGTAGACGGCGTGTTAGGAAGGCGCGTGATGTTTCGTGCTAGCCGGCGACATTTAGCCCGTTGTAAACGGCGGCATTCCTTGAGTATCGAATCGATGCTCGTGACGTTGTCAAACACTAGCTGGCTGAACACATCGTCAGCAATGCCTTTTAGGACGTGGCCAACTTTGCCGTCTTCCGACATGTGCTAGTCGGCCTTGCTACAAAGAGTCAAGACGTCAGAAATGTAGGACAGTAAGATTCTGTAGACGTCTGGGCACGCGTGGCCAGTGCCTTCTTCACAGCGAGGTCGCGACCACATGAGTCACCAAAAGCTCCCGAATATTCACTAAATAGGTCTCAGCTCGTTATTTCGTCTTCATGGGAAGCAAACCATGTCCGCGGAGTGCCGTCCAGGTAAAAAAAACATCGGCGAGCATGAGCGTCGGATCCCAGTTGTGCGTGGCGCCGACGCGCTCGTATGGTTCAGCCAGGCATCAACGTAGGTAGTGCCATCGCCGGAGAATGTGCCTGGATCCCCAGGGTGGGATAGCGTAATGTATGTTGTGGCTGCAGTTGAAGAACTTGGCGGTAAGGAAATTCCAGGAGAAGGGATCGGCGCGGTGTCGCTGGTGTTATGACCACTCCGCTGTTCCATGGAACGTGGTATAGGGATCGTCCAGCTCCACAAATAATGTTGCGAGTGCTATTTAGGCACAACATCGAGTGGGCACGACGTTCGGGCAAAATGGCGCCGGTACAACAGGCACGGCCCTGATGTGCCCTTCCTCTTTCTCCATTCATGCCACTGTGCTGAAATGTAGTTACGTCAGAACAGGGGCCTATACCGTAAAAGTAAATACGGAATACTTGGTCCTCCCTGAGTGGTCAGTTCTGCTTGTCGAGGCAGGACTGACCAATCAGAGAATTGAGGTTGATCAGGGAATCGTCAATTTTGCCTTGACAAGAAGACTGACCAATAAGGGAGAACCAAGACGGAATAGTATTCCGTATGGCGTAGCGCCGCCATGTTGTCGAGCGGCTAGAGCCCTCTCTGATCTGGCAGCCCCCTGGCTTCGGCGAACGCTCGCTTTTGCATGGCCCGTATGGGAGCGGCTCAAGTTCCGGTCGTTTTTTACGTTTAGTTATGGTGCGCACAGTTTCACCTAAACTGGAGCTCTATAGATAAGAAATGAGTCTGTGCAATGTCCTGACTAGCTATGAGTCTGTGATGGCCCTTGATTTTAACAGAGGATGCAGCGAAAGTATCGGTCGACGTTTTTCTGTTTGGAAAGCGCGCACATGTTTCTGCACTTTCTGGCCGAGCAGGAGTTTTTCAATGACCGTTTCTTCTTTAGTTTTATTTTTGCGAGGGGGTTAATGCGCGCGTGCGTGGGAGCGCGGTGACTGGTTTTGGTTACAGCTCTCGGGAGATCCTGTTTTTTTTTTTTTCTTCCACTCAGTAAGACGATTGATAGATGTGGACTAGTCTATGTGTCACGAAAAAAAGTCAGTTTCGCCGCAAGGGCGAAGCAATGAATGCGATATCAAGAAACTGTAATGATATAGGAAGTGAGGCTCGCAATATTAATTGTAGCAAACATGCACTTGCTAAGTGAGCGTCTCCCGTGAGCAGCGCGTGCTGGTACGAAGGGCTTTATACATTGTCTGCCACAAAGCTACACATGCAAAGCTAGGGGAGGTCGCTAAAAGAACAAACAGAACATGAGCGCGCACTATCGCGCGAAGCACGCACGGAATGAAGCCACAGATATACGCCGAATGAGCGCGAATAAGCTGTCACAATGGATACTCTCAGTTTGAACAGCGCTCCTGTTGCAAAGGCGGCTACCCGGTGCGCTCCTCGCGCCATCTCGCTGGTAATGAAGAAACGCTATAAGCGCCTGCCGTCTCCGCGTCCTGCCAGCGGTAAAGGGTGTGTATATAAGGCTCGGCGTTACCCCCCCTTGAAGCGTCTGCTGTGTGTGGCGTAGTGGTTAGCGCCACGCGCTGCGGAGTGAGAGGTTCCTGGTTCGATTCCGCGCGTCGGAAGCATTTATCCGAGTTGTTTTTCTTTGGGATTTTTTTACATATATACATCCTTATACATATACGGTTCATGACAGCGGCGACGGGGACGGCAGAAACCAGCCGAGACTGTCCATATAATTGCTATCACAATAAATGGAACGGGAGAGGCGGAAAGGAGGGTGATAAGAAACGCGACTTACCGAGGCTGTCGGCTCAAGCGAACGGCTAATCGTAGTCCACAGGCAAGACATTGCCAGAATTATGGCAGGACCAGCTATGCCCGTTCTATTACCATACCGAGCAGTGGACATGGCCGTGAGTATCTGCCACCTCTGAGGCAGATGACTGCGCCGTATATCACGCAGTGCCCAACCGTGGTGAAGCCCATGATCAGCCTGGAAAGTGAGCTGTGTTCTATTGTTCTCGTCTACTGAATGCTCTGCCGTGAAAAATTCGCTTTGTAGTGGGCAAAGCATATTATCTGTTGAAGAAACACTATGGAATAGTAAAACGGTACGTGTTTGCCAGTTTTTTTAACCTAGGCGAGCAGATAAATCTAAAAGAACTTGTTGTTCGGCTAGTTGGTAGAACATATCCAAAAATTATTTTGAGCGCAACCACACGACACATCCACCCACACACACACCCACACATCAGTCACGCACAGCGCTCGCTTCCAACTGATTTATTGATCGCACGAAGGCTTCAATATACACATGTGGCACATGCGCGCATTAATGTCATATGAAGCCAACACACACAATCAAGACATACATTTTCTTCCTGCTCCTTCCATCTCATAGTCTAGATCTTATTGTTATTGTTAGTGAAGTGAAGTGAAGCACTATTGTTAGTGAAGGGGGATCCCGGCAAAAAAATATTAGTAGATTTCTGCAGAGCAAGCTTAAAAAGCTTGCAGTGAATGATCCTTTCCGAACTAAGGGATCTAGTGATGTGTGCGATTTTTTGCGGTCTCGTAATGGCACTTGCAACGCCTTCTCAGTGGATGTAGTAGATCTGTATTATTCTGTTCCACATGACAAGCTTCTGGCATCTGTAACATCCTGCATCGAAAAGAATGGCGACGTTCCTTTTATCAATGACTCAGGCATTACTGTTGACAATTTTTTATTGCTTTTAGAATTTTGCCTCAATGTTACTTTTATAATGTTTGACGAAAAGCCCTACCTTCAACGACAGGGAATCTGTATTGGTTCGTGTGTCGCGCCGGTTCTCTGCGATATCTTTTTGGCTGAAGTAGATGGGGACTTGGATACTGCTTTTAAAGTGGGGGACGTTGTAAAAGTTTTTAGATACGTAGACGACTTTTTAATTCTTTTACAGGGAGACCTTATATCCTCTGAAACTATTTTAAACGTCTTTAAAAGACTAGGAGGAGGCCTATCTTTCACGGTCGAATTAACGCAAGCAGCTTGTCTGCAATTTTTAGATTTGAGCCTCGCGTGGAACGATGAGCACTTTTCCTGGTTATTTTCATCCCAGTGTTAAGAAGGAGCTGTTGCCGTACGACTCTGCCCAATCAAAGATTGTCAAGAGGGGCGTAGCCTCTCTCTGCTTGGAATCGGCGCTGAGGAGGTCCTGCCCACACAGCATGGAACGCAGTTTTCGTGATCAGGTTAGCCGATTGCAGGGTGCAGGCTTCCCTCGATCGGTCATCACGGCCGTTGTTGAAACAGTGCTGCAGAAGTTTAAACGTGGAACAAGGGCAGCGTCGACTGCTACCCAGCCCTCAAGGATTAGGCCACAAGTTGTGCCATATATCCACAGGCTCTCGCGCAATTTCAAGAAAGTCGCGCGTAGGCACGGTGTACCGATGGTCTTTTCGGCGCCCGAGGAAATCGGGAAGTTGTGCCAACGTATTTGCGATAGCAAAAAGCGCAACGGCGAGAAGAAGCATGACAGGCCTTTTGTTAAAAAGTGTTCCAGGGGGGTCGTGTACTGATACCCCTATCCTGCGGCAAGGTGTACATCGGTCAAACCGAAAGATGTGTTAATGACCGGTTAAGGGAACACGCCCAAAAATTAATAAAGCGTGATGACAAGTATGCGCACCTGGTTGCGCATTGTATAATGTGTGGCTGTGACGCAGGATTCTCCGAGACTAAGATTCTGGGCAGAAGCAAAAGAAAAACTACACGTGAAGTGTTAGAGGCTTTCTGCATAGAAAAAGACAAGGACCAATGTGTAAGCATCCCGTCGCTATCTCTGTTTCCCGGTGAACTGCAGTTCATAAGATCTAGACTATGAGATGGAAGGAGCAGGAAGAAAATGTATGTCTTGAGTGTGTGTTGGCTTCATATGATATTAATTCGCGCATGTGCCACATGTATATATTCAAGCCTTCGTGCGATCAATAAATCAGTTGGAAGTGAGCGCTGTGCGTAGCTGATGTGTGGGTGTGTGTGTGGGTGGATGTGTCGTGTGGTTGCGCTCAAAATAAGTTTTGGATATGAGCAGATAAATCGTTGCGTGATTTGTAGGTTACGCTTCTTGCTTTCATAGAAGGTCGAGCATCGGTGTCGAGTTCGTTGTCCTTCGTCCCCCAGAAATTAGAGGCTCCGATACACAGACAGACAGACAGACAGACAGACAGACAGACAAACGGAGGAACATTATTGTGTCCTGGGACGAGGATTCCTAAAAACCCGAGGAGGACATCGCCTGCGTAGGCGCTTCACAGGCTCCCTGGACCGCCCGGAGCTGGTTTGCAGGGTTTGGACTTGCGATGCAGTTTAAAAATTCCATTTCGTTGACATGACGCTTCCTTGCGGAAACGCGCAAGCGGGGGCACCTAAATTAGAAAATGTTGCTAGTTGATCGCACTCTGAACATTTTGGCGAAATGTCCGTATACACGGCCATATTGGCCGGCGACGGGAACAATCTAGTCTGCAGGAGTCGGAGGGCGATCTCCTGTCTTCGAGTTAGCGCCCTGTGCGGATCTGGAAAGGATTTCCTGCCTAGTCTATAATGAGCAGTTACCTCGAGAAAGGTGGTCAATGGGTCCCCGTCGGCGTCCTCGCCACTCCCCACCCCCGCAGCGTGCGGGTGGCTCGCTTGCCCGGGCCGGACAAAAGTCCGCGCGCCCCAGCGTGAGCCATTTCGTTGGAGTTCGTGGCGCCGTCGACGGAGGCGCCCATATGGGCGGGAAACCACGTCAACTGATGAGGGAATATTGCAGAATTATTTCAAATGCTGCCAGCAACCAAGGAGATTTGACTGGCGTCAAACGTCCTGACGGCCGTCATGGAATCGGAAAAATGGAGGATCGATCCTTAGTTGTTATCTCCAGTGAGATGACGACCTGTACGGCGACTCCGATGGACTTGGTCCTTAGCGAGGCAGAACTCACGGTGCGGCAGCTCCACTCTACCACGGCTACCACGAAGCTATTCGGACCTCAGCGAGATGCGTCAATGAACAGCGCGTTTTCTCTTCTGCTGTTGAGCTGAGAGAGGAAGGCTTTAGTCCGCGCTCTCTTTCTACCCTGATTGCATGCATATTTCGGGGAAGTGAATGAACCATGATCGCCGATTTTACACTGTCTGGAAGTGGAACTGCTCTCTCTTTAGTCAGGGGAGAGGTTATGCCTACTCTGGCTAAAATGGCTTTGCCTGCTCCATTGCACGAAAGTCTGGAAATCTGGGCAATGCGCTGCGCCTCTATTAATTCGTCGAGTGTATTGTGTACGCCCAAAGCCTCGAGTCTCGTGGTATTCGTTCTAGAAAGGAGCCCTAAAGCCTTTTAGAGAGTCTGCTAATAAAGGCTGTTAGTTTCGCCTTTTCGGCAGCGCTCCAGGCGTGCATGGAGGCGATGTAATTGATATGACTAAAAAGGAAGGCATGGGAGAGCCGGAGGAGGTTATCCTCCTTGACGCTTCCTCTTCTGTCTGAGATCCTTTGAATAAGCCGAACGGTGGCAGCGGTGCGCTGCTTCAGCTTGTGTATCGTAGCTGCATTCCTGCTGTTCTTCGAGATAAGCATACCCAACACGGGTATGTGCCCTTGCGTGGGATTTCTGCGCCGTTCTTAGTGAACAAGTGTATGCCGATCTCTGCGGTTGGTACCCACCCTTTGGGGTCGTCGCCTATGCGGATGGGTTGGTAGACCAAGAACTCAGACTCGCTGTCAGATAGCACGAGTTTCATACGAGAAAGGTGTTTCTCGACCGTACGTACGGCTTCTTCGAGCATAGTCTCGGTGTTACCCACCGAGACACCCCAGGACCAAATAGTGATTTCGTCGGACTAGATGGCGGACCCGATATCGCTGTTGTTATCTAGCTCTCTAGCGAGAGCCGCCATACCAATGTTAAAGAGAAGGGGCGAAATC
>CM023484.1:121090406-121119722 GCA_013339685.2 Hyalomma asiaticum
CCCATTGCACTCCATTTACCGGAGGCAGCGTTAATCTCAGTCCGGCGAGGCAGGTGAAAGGGCTTGTGATTCAGACAATCCACGGCCTTCTATCCTACGCGCTGCCGACGTCCACCGCACTTCACAGGCAATAGCAGCGCCATTGAGGCGCAGATTGCCTGCAGCGGTGCCGCCGTTCAGGAACCAGACAAGCGTATCGAAAAAGAAACCGAGATGAGAAACAATATAAGCCGCCTTCTTCAGCTTCGAGCATGTGCGCCAATAGCGCATTGGTAGAGCGAGCACCGGCTACCTTTCGATGGCGTTTCCCCGCCGACAACTCTTCGAACGTGATGGCAACAAGAAAAAACTGCTGCGTTGAGGGCCCCATTACGGCAGAGACGCTGACGGTTAATTGTGGCGCAAGTAAACATGATTGATGGCTTTAGCACGCGTCATTTACTGCCGACTTATTTCGTAAACTACTACATTTGCCACGAAGGGATGGTTACGGTCATAAACGTTATGGACGCGATACGTGAACGGGGTTCCACGTTCACGCCAGACAGTGCCGTGCCAGCGAAACGCCGTTAGAAATGGACAATTTCGCTTCGGTGTACTTACAAAACATTCAACTGCTTCTGTGAAGACGAATCGCCTTTGTGTTATACCAATCCGTTGGTTACACCGTCCAGTGAACTCGTTCTCTGCGTCGTACCCAAGCACGCACGCCATTGGCTGCGCCGTCAGTATACGACCTGCGCAGAACGCCGACCGCGCCGCTTGTCGCCGCGGCTCCAAAGCGTAGGCGGTTACTGCGTCAACTGCGTTTCTGCTCTGTTGCTTTATATCGTCGCACCTTGAGTTAGCGCTACTACAGTGAAACCTCTGGTAGGGCCCGAAGATAACACACATTAAATTCGTTCAACGTATGAGTCGCGCAGTTTGATTGTAAGTAAACGCTGTTAGATGCTGGGATATAGCTCAATTGTATTCTTGTCGCTGCTTTGAAAAGGGCTTGATGGAGCGCGTGATGTACGCTGATTTTAATAGCAGGCTTTCCGTTTGGTTTCAAACTGTTAATGCTGCGTCAGTGTAACTCTTTCAACTAACTGCTTTGTTCTTCACGCTTTTGTAATCCAGTGAATACAGTAAAGAGAGGGTGGGATGTTTTTAGTATTCTACATTTGGAAACTTAATTATCATGCGTTTAATTCGAACAACGTCCGGCCCGCAGTTGAACAATATGCCAAGCAGTACGAAAATGAAAATGAAGGCGCTGCACTTGTTTCTCACTCGAGGACCCACCAGGCGATATAACACGCGTTGTAATTCTGCATTTGAGCGCAAGAGTTATACTGAAACACCAATGGTGCTTATACTATACATGACACAACATAAAATCAGTGTGCCCTTGTCATAGAGAGAATTTTTCAGGTCTTGTCTCTTGTGGTATCCGACTCGCGTGCTCCCGTGAGACCACTGAAACAATCTGCTTGTGTAACGATGGCATATGGGAAATACGTGCTCTATTTTGTTCAAGTGCGCCCTGCTGGTGTGCAAGCTCGAATGTCGCTGGCCTTTTACGCAGTCGCAGCTGTATACGAACCATTCTCAGGCGCCACGGGCGAGCTGCTCAGCCGACCGTAAAAGTACGCGGCATGTCGACGAAGCAGGTGTGTGCATTAAGAGCTTTCATTCACAAAGTTATCACATTCCTTCTGAGGTGTTATTACAGCTCGTCATTATTATAGTGACATTTCATGGGCAAGGTTGTTGATACTGCAGAGTGCTGCAGGTGCAGGTTGTGAATGAAGGTCCTGAGGTTTCCACAGATTGCTTCTTCTCTCTGGGCGGTAACTCTACTGGCGACTTCGCCCGCACACGCGTGATCCTCAAAGAGTAACGACTTGCAGGGAATGGCTTAAACGCTGCTTGCGCAAAACAACAATTACAGTTACGAAGGGAATGTCGGTACGCAAAGAATGTGCACAGGTGGGCCCACACCGAAGGTGGCGCGGGCTGGCTTCCTGTGGAGCGCAGTAAAGCATGTGAAGATGAAATGGTTATTTGCATGGCCTATGCCTTCAAGCGGCCACAATCCACACACCGCCGTGGTCCACACGTTGTTTCCATCTCAATATTTTAGCGCTCGCTTACTGGAAGGTCCGCACAGTGGCAGTGCTCTCTGACAGAGCGCACCGTTATGCCCGGGCTTTCTTCTGAGAACGGCGCACGTTGGTTGTTGCGTTCGGTATTCAAAAAAAGCCCGAAGAGGAAAGTCGCCTACTCATCAGGCCTGGGCTCCGTGTCAGCCCAGATTCCAAACATATGCGTTGAGCCGAGGCGCCGCGGGGGTGCGAGAAAGACGTCAGTTGCTGAGTCGAAGGGGTGGTCCTTCCCTCGAGACCTCACATATACGTTTGGCCACTAGGCCGAAGAGGCAACAACGTCCGGCTCACCTCGAAGGGGTTCGTTTGGCGAGTGCCCACCTCATCACCATCGGACCACACAAACTTTTAAGAGATGGAGTGTCTCCGCACGTGCATGTGTGTGATAACGGTGGTGCTGGCCAGGTGAGGTGATCGGCTCCGCGGCATCGTCTCCCGGGACCTTCGGTAATTCCAGCCAAGGACGTTCGGTCTGGACACCTCCCATCCTCACCCTCCTTCCTCGCCCAGGAGCCAATGGGGGAAGAGCCCGGGCATCAGAAAAGCGCGGGACCGAGAGAATCAAAGGACCCTCGGGGAAGACCCTCTGAAGAGAACCCTCTTGCTAGTGGAGTCTTGCGGAAGCAAGCTCCCTGTAAATATGTAAAATAAACTTCCTTTAAGTTTCTCTCTGCCCCGTCTCCCGCCACCCCGAGTCCCGGTATCTGCGGGCTGTTTCGCCGTTCACCACCACGCTACCAGCTGGCCGGCTCTTGTAGCAGGCCAGTCGTAACAAACTGTATGGCAGCGGTGGGATTCATTACCCGGAGGCCCCAAAGTCGGTATGACCGCTCCTAATGGTCGAAATGGCAGACTTCAGAAGGAGCGTGCCTGGAGTCATGACTGCATATGGTGAGTGCACGGCTTTTCTTGATTAGGATATCACCAGGCTTTGCGTAAGGTAAAAGAACAAACCAGTGATTTTGTGTAATTGTTGACGGAAGTATTTAGAATACGTCAAAGTTATGTCGGAAGTGAAGAGTTAGCAGCACTAGGGGCAGCCATGAACTTGAACGCACTCAAGAATCCGGAATTGTTAAAGTTGGCCAGAGGGTTGGGCCTCCAAATTTCCGAGTCATAGAGAAAACCGGAGATCATTGAGGAGATCGAAGCGATCGGGGCAGACGATGATGAACTTGAGGAATGCTTGCAGAGCATTACACAAGAACAGGAACAGCGTAAACGTGCGGAAGAACAGGAGGAGCATAAACGCTTACAAGAAAGAGAGGAACAGGAACGCGTAGCCCGTAATGCTCTGGAAATGAAGCATCTTGAGATCGAGCAGCCAAATGCTCAAAACATGGCAAGAGAAAGCACAGGGGCCCGAGAAAGCGGACGCAGGATGACAGGCTTAGTGCCATCGTACACGGCTGGTGGGGACATGGGTCTTCTACTGGTACGTTTCGAACGGACGTTCGAAACGTACCAGTAAAAGGCGTGGACCAGTAAAAGTGCCAGTAAAAGGCGTGGACCAGTAAACGTACCAGTAAAAGGCGTGGACACTATAACCAGAGCGGCCGAACTCGCAGAAGAGAATGTAACTCGCCGGGCTCTAGAAGTGAAGGAAGCGCCTAAGGAAACGAGTAAACATAGAGCCCACAAGCCAGTGCGATGGGCAAAGTCGAGTCAGTATAGACCAAAAGGGAGGTCGGATTCAGCAAAAGATAGTGAGGAGGACAAAAAAGGGAAAGAGGAGACACCCGAAGAAAGGGCAGAAAGCCAAAAGAAAAAATCTTTCGAGGCAAAGAAACCAGTAGTTTGCTACAACTGTCAGCAGACAGGGCTTATTTCCCTCGGGTGCCGGAACCCCGAAGTCGTGTTAATGTCACTTTGTACTTACGGGGAAAATCTGAAGTTGCTAGAACCGTACATCCGAGATCTCACTGTGAACGGCAAACCGTGCCGCGTGCTCCGCGATTCGGCCGCCACAATGTACGTAGCGCACCCGTCATACGTTGGGGAAAACCAGTTACGGGAAAGTGTGCGTGGATAAAGCAAGCAGCAGAGGCTAAGAGTGCTTGTCTCCCGTGGCGAAAGTCTGCATTTAAGGGCTTTTGGACTTCTGGACACTCAAGCCGCCATGTCTGCACATCTGCCGCCGCAGTATCCATATTTGTTTTCTAACAAATCGGAGTATTTGCTGCAACGCAAAGGAATCGGGTTTAGTGAGGGTATCGTACAAGCCTTGACTCGTTCGAAGGCGAGAGAGCTCGCAGCTAAGCCAGTGCATGAATATCCAGTGGTGGAAGAAAGAGGTTCCGCAGGAAGCTCTTCAACCAGCCCGACAGAAAAGGGTATTGTCGAAAGCACGTTAGCAAAAGAGGTTAGAGAACAGGAGCAGCCCTAAACACCACGGGAGGAAGACTGCCGGAGAGAACTATTAAACATAAGACCTGCAGAATTGATACCGGAAGAGGAAAAAGATTCAACTCTTCGTAACCTGAAGCCCTACGCAAAAGAAGGCGTGGCAAAGCAGAACCTTATGTTCTTCAAGAGGGCAGGCGTTCTCTACAGAAAGTACACGAGTATGAAGAGGGTCCAGTTCGATCAACTCGTTCTACCGTATCCGTACCGTGACAACCTGGATCATCTGGTTCATGGGGGTATTGATCAGAAGATCTGGGCGTGAAGAAAACAAAGGACGGTTTGTTGCAAGAGTTTTACTGGCCCGGCTGCTTTCGGGAGGTGGAGGCATTGTGAGAACCTGCGACACGTGCCAGCGCGTTGGCAAGCCAGGGGATCAAGCTAAAACACCAATGAAGCTTGTCCCCATTATCACGGAGCCGTTTCGCAGGCTTATAATAGACATAATGGGGCCACTTCCCGCGACGCAGTCTGGCTATCGGCACATTCTAACAGTGCTATGTCCAGCCACGAAATTCCCCGGTAGCGGTGCCCCTAAAAGAACTAAGCTCGGTAGAGGTCGTTAACGCACTTTTGTCCACCTTTGCGTGAGTCGATTTTTAAATTCACTCAGACCAGGGATCAGTCTTCACAAGTGCACTAACCTCGACATTTCTGGAAAAGTGCGCTGTTAAACTCGTCCGCAGTTCAGTGTAGCACTCACAGTCGAATGCCGTAGAAAAGGTGCAGTCAGTCAGGAAACGGCTTTTGCGAGCCCTCTGTTACGAGCACAAAGCGGACTGGGAAGCGAGGTTACCGGCAGCCATGTTCGTGCTTCGAACAGCACCGCATGAATCAACTGGTTTTTCGCCTGCGGAGTTTACGGCCGTTGCCTTCAATCCCCTCTTTGCATTATTCGAGAAGCCTGGGAGGGCCGGGCGGACGACCCATCCGTTGTGGCGTACGTGCTGGAGCTTTCAGATCGGCTATATACATCTCAAGAACTAGCAGGGCCACAAATGTGCAAAGCTCAGACCAATGCTGAGCGTTACGACAGAACCGCTCGGACCCGAAGATTTCAAGTCGGAGAAAAAGTATTGATACTGAAGCCTGCACTGAAAAATAAGCTTGAAGTTCAGTGGGAAGGACCGTTTGAGGTAGTTCAGAAAATATCTGATACAAACTACTTATTCACACTAGCAGAAAAGCGAAGGAACCAGCAATTGTATCATAGCAACCTATTTAAGCCTTACCGAGAAACGAAAGCCATCGTGAACATGTCGCTCAACCAACCTGAAGACTTTCCTCAGTTAAAGCCAGTAACAAGCACGACAGACATGCATGACACCATTGATAGTGTCACGGGATTCTCGGGAATTATATGGACGCACGTTGCGTCTTACGACGGCAACGTGTCCAAGGACAAAGCAAGGCTGATTTCTGTGAAAACTTCATAAAAAACAGCAACATACATTGACATGGCGAAACAAACTAATCAATAAAAAGTACATCAACGCTTTGGAACAGTGTGCAAGAACAACTCAAATGAACGCAGCGAGTAAAGTCAGAACTCGGAATAGTCTCACCGAGGGTGGTCTACTGACGCGGGATAAGCCCACGCAAGTGAAGCGTCGGCATGTGCCGGAGGTCGTCGCTGAGTGGTCCTACTGTCTCCCTGCTGCCGTCGAAGACACGATGAGATACCGATGTTAGCACGAAACTCCAGGCACTCGTGGCTCGAAGAGGCAGGGTAGCACTCCGGACTACGCCCGACCGTGCTGCAGGTAGCGGTGGCGATGAGGCCCCACAGAGTAGTAGACTCGTCCACGATGTCCTAGGTCGGCGGGAAAGCGCTCGGGCCTACACCCGACGGTGCTGTTGGTGGCAAGGGCGGCTCGTCAGCGTTCCGGGGACATCATCCAGGTAGCTGGAGCCCAGAGGAATAATGCACCTTGGCACGCGGTGTATGCCAGATTCACCAGACTATGCCCGACCGTCATTCTCGCGGAGAGCTCCCAACGCACGTCCACGCTGGTTGAACGCCACGAACCTCCCTCCTAACATGGCGCTTCGCGAGCCCGCTCCACGTGCCACTCGTTTTTTTCGCCTCGTGCGACAGCTTGTCCTAGTTATTTTCTTCTTCGCTTCTTCATGATGGCTTCGCCCTTATCAGCGTTGCCACACCACCAAAAACTGTCGCGCACTTTTCCCATCACATGAGTCCCGCCTTCACAAGTTTTGATTCCCCGAAACAAAACACCGGCTAAGTGCGCGATAAGTTTGATGTTAAAGTGCACAATTCGGGGCCATAGTCACAACGACAAAAGATTTACGCACACAAGAACACATACGGGTCATTCCTCCTATAATAGAATGTCGGAGTACATCACATTTTTCCTAATGACGAAACAACGCAAAGCCGGAGCCCGATTTGTATGAGACATGTAATCTGGTCCGACATTCTCTGTTCCCTAGACCTAATATTTCTTCTACTTCTTTTTCTATGGCATCTTTCAAAGCAAAAGTTATAGGGTATCGTGGGACTTGGATGGGCGCAGAGGATGTCAAATTCAGTTTGCACTCGTCAAGACATGTACACCCAGGAATATCTGAAAACACATCGCTGAACTTGTCCAACACTTCCCCGGCTCTACTTACCCTTATTGGGTTCACCTCTGAAGCACGGTATTTGCGTCTCACACGCTTCATCTTTGACAGCAATAAAGGCACAAAACTTTTCGTTCGCCCCCATTGAACGCTCATAGTATTTCTTCAGCATGTTATCGTGGAATAGCTTTACTTTGTTCCCCAAGTGAAGCAGAAAGTCTACGTCGTTTTTCTTGCCAACCACAGGGAATGGCCCTCTCCATTAGAGCAGCAGCATGTTGTTAGTGGTGGGCAAGAGGAGGAGCGCCTTATCACCAACCTTCAAGTCGCGTTTCTTTGCATGCTTGTCGAAGTACCGGCGTTGGTACTCCCCAGATATCGACAAATTTTCATGTGCCAAGCGCAGTGTTTCTTCGAGACGTTCACGTAGATCCAGAACCTATTGGTAAGTCACCCTTACCTCAGGGTTTACATCATCTTAAGTCCAGAGCTCTTTCATTACTGACATTGGACCTCGTACGTAACGCCCGTAGATGAGCTCGCACGGCGAAAAACCCATGCTTGCTTGGGGAACCTCCCGATATGCAAAGAGGAAGAGGGCCAAGTACTGGTCCGACGATCTAGGTTTCTCGTGGCATAACTTTCGAAGCATCTGTTTCAAGCTTCCATTGAACTGTTCTGCCAGTCCATTCCATATGGGATGATAGGGGGCGGTAGTCATCATCCTGGCAGACAATATCTTCATAACTTCCTGTATTAAGTCCGAAGTGAAACAAGATCCTTTGTCCGTCAGTATTTCCCTAGGGATTCCAATCCTCGAAAACATTTCAAGCAGTCCTTCTACAACACTTGAGGCATCAATAGAAGGAATCGCGACGGCGTCAGCGTATCCTGTCGAAAAATTGACTAGCACTAGTACGTATCGGTTTCCTTTCTGAGACGATGGTGAAATAGGTCCTATTATGTCAACACACTCTTTCGAAGGGTGTATCAACGATAGGCATATGGCCCAGTGAAGCCTTGGCAATTTCGCCGTTGGACATCATTCTCTGGCACACGTCGCAGAACTGGGCGAATCGCTTTGTGTCTGCGTGCATTCATGGCCAGTAAAATGTCTCCTGTAAGCCGTCATTCCTTCGTTTTATTCCTTGATGTCCGGCCAAGGGACTGTCATGCGCCGCCTGAAGTACATATCCACCCGAGCGTTGTGGCAAAACAACTTGCTTAATCTCTTTGCCGTTGTTAAACTGGTAATTTCTATATAGCACTCATTTTTTAACCACAACGATCTCTCGACTGCCCCCTTTAGTCAAGCTGGACCACATCAACTCGTCCAAAACATGACCTTAAGGTTGGGTCGTCGCCTGGAGCTGCTCGAAGCTCGTCTCTTGTGATAGCAGAGCACTTCGTAGCTTCCCCAGACTGGCGATCAGGTGTTCTTTCTTTGGAGGTTGCCGCACTCACCGCATTGAACGTCCCGCATTCTCCATCTCCCCTCTGTGCCATTCTTTCTCGATCCTTCCTCTGCGACTATTCCCGGTCAGGATCATAAGGTGCTCGTGCCGCTGGTATCTTTCCTATAATAACGTCATATACCGGGAGGGGCATGTGTTTTACTGACACTCGCCCTGTAATATACGCTGAGGATAGAATGTACGCTTCTGGAAGATTTAGGGATGTTCCCTCTGCAAACATGATGGTGCTGTATTTTCCTGTGAAAGCCACGTCGGGAACTAGGTTACGCTGCACGATCGCAGCGTTCCTGCCTGTACCACGTAGAACTGTCACCTTCTATCCTACCAATGTTGGCATAGGTCTCTTATCGGTAGAGCAAACACAGTCATCTTGTTCATTTTCCCGAACCACATTTAGAAAATCTTCTGCAGCATGGCCGGAGACATTTTATCTGTCTTGCACGTCGTCCTGTTCGACCGGGGCCACTGTGCATGTAACATGACCAGTACCACTTGTCTTACAGCTGCTGCTTGTCTTATGGCCAACTTTTTGACAAACGTGGCAGAAGGGTGTTTTGCCTTTTACTCGGCATGAAGATGCCTCATGTCCAACTTGGTCGCATAGGAAGCATTTTACCTCGTGAAGTTTCGGTAATTCCTTCCCATGTCCATTTTCCTCTGCCCTAGAGGACATTCCAGACAATTCCCGAAAATGTCTGAATTTACATTGCTGTTGTGCTTCCATAAAGTGGTCACACGACTCAGACATCTCCTTCAAAGTCTCGCAGTTTCTTTCAGAAACATTGCGAGTTTGACATGAGAGTTCTTCGAAAACCCCTCTGACACAAGGAGGTCTCGCATGCCCTCATAAGATTTCGGATCTGCGACATTTCGACCCATCGGTCAAAATTACCCTGAAGCCGAACTGCGTATTGTTGGCCGGTTTCGAGGTCCTCGGGCTTGCTCGAACGGAACATACCTCTGTATCCTTCCGCAGTAAAGCGAAAACGCTGCAATAGTGCTTCATTTGCTTTTTCATAATCTAAGCTGTCCTCTGAGGATAGCCGGCCGAACACATTTAAGGCTTCGCCCATAAGAAGCATACCAAGGGCAGTAGCCCAATTGACCTTTGGCCATTCTTGACCTCTCGCTATGACCTCAAATCGGATAAAATATGCGTCGAGATCAACTCTCTCTCTTATGGCAGGAAGTTTCGGGGACATATCGGCTGCAGTGGAGCACCACGGTCCACAGAACCGACGCTGCCGGTTTCCAAAGAGGCGCGGGAGTTGGCAGCGTTTTCTGCTTCTACCAACCGCAGGCTAAGTTGAAGGTTCCTTTCCTCGAGAGCCGCCTTTTCACGCACGAATGTCAGCTCTGCTTCCCGGGCACGTTCCTCGCGCTCGCGCCTTTCCCGTTCTAACGTCAGCTCGGCCTCTCCGGGCACGTTCCTCCCACTCTGCCTGCTCGCGCCGCGCATCGCGTTCCTCAGTGCCCCACTCCGTTTTGCGTGCGTTTAATTCCTCAATCCACATCCGAAGCGCGTCTCCCGACAAACCAAGTTTTTCGCCGAGAGAAACCCGTTCTCTAAAATCCATATCGTGGTCGTCACGTCTTTTCTGTCAACACAGAAATCAGCCCGCCTCACGTTGGACGCCATTGTCATGGGATTCTCGGGAATTATATGGACGGACGTTGCGTCTTACGACGGCAACTTGGTCAAGGACACAGTGAGGCTGATTTCAGTGGAAACTTTATAAAAAATCATCGTCCAAGCACTCCGTAAAAATGGTTATCCAGCGAGGCTGAAATGTGCGACCCCGGTGTTTAACAGTTGGTTCAACCCGTCACAGACGCCGCAGCCGGAGCCAAAGTGCCACTGGAGAAACTCTCGCTGAAAGCGGGCGTTCGCCCCGGAGAACGCGCTCCCGCAGTCATCACGTCGATGCTGTTCTGCCCGCAACGCCGCTTCTTCGGCGTGCCGTCGTTGCAAGCGTTTGACATCGCGAGCTAACATCCGTGGCTTACCCATGTGGAAGCTCTCAGTCCGCTTCTTCGGCGTGCCGTCGTTGCAAGCGTTTGACATCGCGAGCTAACATCCGTGGCTTACCCATGTGGAAGCTCTCAGTCGAAGCTAATGCGCGCGTGCTCGGCGCCACGGCTACGACGGGATGGACGACGTCACTCACGGGCAAGCCAACGGCACGCGCGCTTTGGTACGGCGCAGAGAACGACGTCACTGGAACGCGCAGCCAATGGGCACAGATGCCGAACACAGATGCCAAACAGTTTTTCGTTTCTCCTCGCGATATACAGCTCTCGCTGTAAAAATCACCGCCCAAACACTCCGTACAAATGGTTAACCAGCGAAGCTGAAATGTGCGGCCCCGGTGTTTAGCAGTGGGTTCAACCCAATACAGACGTCGCAGCCGAAGCCAAAGTGCCGCTGGAGAAACTCAGGCAGAAAGCGGGTGTTCGCCCCGGTGAACGAGCTCCCGCAAACATCACGTCGACGCTGTTCTGCCCGCAACGCCACTTCTTCGGCGCATGGTTGTTGCAAGCATTTGACATAGCGAGCGAACTCGATGGCGTGGTTTGCAGGATCCGCCCGCCACCGGCGCTTGCATTCCCGTTCGCGATTTAGCGCGGATTGGAAGGCTGCTTGATCGTCGGTACGCAGTTGCTGCCAGCATTCGGCCTCGCGGGCCTGTTCTTGTGCCCGGACAGCAGCATCGGCCCGGCGAATACGAGCTCTCTCACGTTGTCGGCGCTCTTCTAAATTTGTCCGCTGTTTGGGAGTTCGTAGGATCCGTGGCTTACCTATGTGGAAGGTCTCAGTCGAAACTGATGCGCGCGTGCTCGGCGCTACGGTTGTGACGGGATAGACGCCGTCACTCACGGCCCCAGCCAGTGGCGCGGGAGCTTGGGTGCGACGCTCAGACCGACGTAAATGATAGCTCAGCCAGTGGAGACCACTCGTGACGCAGATGCCGAGCGGTTTTTCGTTTCTCCTAGCCATATACAGCTTTCGCTGTAAACAGCAAACAAGCATCCCCGACATGGAGAAAAAACTAATCAATAAAAAATACATCAACGCTTTGAAACACAGTGGAAGAACTCAAATGAACACGCGAGTAAAGTCAGAGCTCGGAATTGTCTCACCGAGGCTGGTCTACTGGTGCGGGATAAGCCCACGCAGGTGAAGCGTCGGCGTGAGCTGGAGGTCGTTGCCGAGTGGTGCTGCTGTCTCTGTGGTGCCTGCGAAGAGGCGACGAGATACCGACGCTTGCACGAAAGTCGAGTCACTCGTGGCTCGAAGAGGCAGGGTAGCACTGGGGCTACGCCCGACCGTTGCATGTAGCGGTGGAGATGAGGCCCCACAGAGTAGTCGACTCATCTACGAGGTCCTAGACCGGCGGGACAGCACCCGACGGTGCTGTTGGAGACACGGGCGACTCTTCAGTGTTCCAGGGTCATCATCCAGGTAGTTGTCTCCCAGAGGCACAATGCAGCCTGGCACGCGGTGCACGGCAGATTCACCAGACTATACGCGACCGTCATTCTCGCGGAGAGCTGCCATCGCACGTCCACGCTGGTCGAACGCCACCAACCTCCCTCCTAACATGGCGCCTCGCGAGCCTGCTCCACGTGCCAGTCTTGTTTTAGGGGCGAAGCTCCTTAAGGCGTGGGTCGTGCGTCCCTAGTAGTAGGTAGCCACCGGCGCGTGCCTACCGGGAGGCACGCACGCGCCGAGGGCGAGCGCGTGGCTCCCGGCACGCGCTCGCCCGCGAGAGACAACGTTGGCGCAGGCAGCGTCTCCTAGCGAGTTTCTTGATTGAGAAATACCGACAGCTCGCGTTGGAGAAGCGTTCACGGGCAACCCATATATATATATATATATATATATATATATATATATATATATATGTATGTATTGTAGCGAAAAGTAACCAACCCTATAGTGGGGTTGGCTCTCCGGTGTGATCTAGTGGGTCTGGATCTAACGCGCACTGCTCGTGCTCGCCGCTCGCTCTCGGGGCTCGTGCTTTCAGCCGTTGAACAAGCTACCGGTCGGGTCTGACGCCAGCCTTCAATAAACGCCCTTTACAATTGGTGGAGAGTGTCTGGGTACCTTCACAACAACTTCGGCCTCTTTCTATGCCCCTGGAACTTCGCTCCCGCGCAGTACCGTCTACCATGCCTCAGGACGCCGCCCAGCAAACGCCTCCCCCCGCACCGACCGCATGTCCCGGTGTCCCTCGTGTCCGAGACCCACCTGTCTTCACTGGCGCAGATGGGACCGACGTGGAGGACTGGCTCACGATTTATGAGTGTGTGAGCGTGCCCAATAGGTGGGACGAGGCAGGAAAGCTGAGCAACTTGATATTCTACCTCGCGGGTGTGGCGAGTCTGTGGTATAACAACCACGCATCAGATTTCCTGACGTGGGCCGACTTCAAGACCGCCATTGTCGACGTGTTCGGTCGCCCCGCCGTTCGTAAGCTGCAAGCAGAGCAGCTCTTACGCGAACGATCTCAGCAGGCCGGTGAGTCCTTCACGAGTTATATAGAAGATATCCTCGACTTGTGCAAGAAGGCCAACGCGACCATGTTGGAGTCTGAAAAGATAAAGAACATCATGAAAGGTATCGACGATGACGCCTTTACCATGCTGCTCGCTAAAAACCCTCGCACTGTGGCCGAGGTCATAACGCTATGCCAGAGTTACGAGGAGCTGCGTCGACAGCGGTTGATGACCCGTCGCCCTTCATCACGCGACGCCGATCTCGCTGGCTTGTCGGCCACTTCTGACCATTCCCAATTGCTCGCGGAAGTCAAGGCATTCGTGCGCGAAGAAGTTGCACGCCAGTTCTCTCTGCTGCCCTTTGCTCAACCACAGCATGTTCAACAGCCGTCGACCACACTTCTGCCTCCCCTCCGCCGAGAGATTGAGCAGGAAATCGCAAGGGTCATGCCTGAATACCACCCATACCCTCCGACCCCTGCACCACTGAGTCATGCTCCAGTTGTAGCCACGCCGCCCCAACCGATTCCTGCGGCTGTCCCACTTAGCTACGCCCAAGTTGTCGCTAGACCTCAGTCTTTCGAACTGGGTGTGCCGCCTCCGTACGCCGAAGTCGTTCCTAGGGCCCGGCTACAGTCCAGCACGCCGTCGTATCAGCAGCCGCCCCGTCCGTCTCGTCCTGCGACATGGGTGCCACCTGCCCCAGCGAACCGATGGCGCACCCCCGACAACCGTCCCATCTGCTTTGCGTGTGGTTACGCCGGACACGTCGCACGTTATTGCGATCGCGTGCAGCCGCCTCGAGTCGCATCACCCGTCGCCAGCCGGTCCAGCCGCCCGTCGTTTTCGCTCCGGACTTCGCTACGCATCTCCAACGCTTGCGACATGTTTTGACGCGTTTGAGGGACGCCGACCTGCAACTTAATTTAAAGAAATGCTGATTTGCGGCACGGCAGCTAACAATACTAGGCTACGTCGTGTCCAAGGACGGAATTCTCCCCGATCCAGCCAAGCTTCGGGCTGTGGCCGAGTTCCCCAAACCGACGTCTGTCAAAGAACTGCGCAGCTTCGTAGGGCTGTGCTCCTACTTTCGACGCTTCATTCGGAATTTCGCCGCCATCATATCGCCGCTAACGAAGCTCCTCGGAAGTAACGGGCCCCTCGACTCGTGGTCGTCAGAATGCGACGACGCGTTCCTAAAGCTCCGTCGTTTGTTGACGTCTCCGCCCATACTGCGCCACTACGATCCCATGGCTCCTACAGAGGTACACACGGACGCTAGCGGCGTGGGCCTCGGCGCTGTCCTTGCGCAGCGCAAACCAGGGTTCCCTGAATATGTTGTGGCCTACGCAAGTCGTACGCTTACTAAAGCCGAGACCAATTACAGCGTCACAGAAAAAGAATGCCTGGCAATCATATGGGCTCTTGCAAAGTTCCGACCTTACCTGTATGGTCGCCCATTTGATGTCGTCACGGACCACCACGCCCTTTGTTGGCTGTCGTCATTAAAGGATCCCTCCGGCCGTCTTGCACGTTGGGCACTTCGCCTACAGGACTACGATATCCGCGTGCTGTACCGCAGTGGACGACAACATTCGGACGCCGATGCCCTCTCGCGCTCTCCCTTGGCTGACGACAATGCTCGCTGCTCAGTATCCGAGGTTACTGTTTCATCTATTGACCTTGACACCATCGCCGCCGAGCAGCGCAAGGACCCGTGGATTGCCTTGATAATAGGCTTGCTGTCTGATCCATCGACACCAACCACTCGCGCAAAGCGCCGTAAAGCTCAAGATTTCGCCATTCGCGACGACCTCCTCCACCGCCGCAATTACAGCCCCGACGGCCGCCAGTGGCTATTAGTAGTACCTCGCAGCCTGCGTTCCGAAATATGCACGGCTTTCCACACCGATCCACAGTGCGCACACTCCGGCACATTCAAGACCTACCAACGCCTTCAACAGCGGTACTACTGGCGCGGAATGTACCGCTACGTTCAGAAGTTCGTGCGCTCTTGCCCCGATTGCCAGCGCCGGAAATCTCCACCTCGCCTTTCGCCGCCGGGTCTGCAGCCTTTACCTTGTCCTAGCAGGCCCTTTGGGCGGGTCGGCATTGATTTGTACGGGCCCCTTCCCATGACAGCTGCTGGAAAGCGCTGGGTTATTGTGGCAGTTGACCACCTCACGCGATACGCTGAAACTGCTGCGCTCCCGGCAGCTACAGCGCGCGACGTTGCCTCCTTCTTGCTTCATCGGTTCATCTTACGTCACGGGCCACCCCAGGAGCTACTCAGTGATCGCGGTCGTGTCTTCCTTTCTGAAGTCGTTGAAGCTATTCTTAAAGAGTGCCACGTGGTTCACCGTACGACTACGGCGTACCATCCTCAAACCAATGGGCTTACGGAGCGCTTCAACCGCACGCTCGGCGACATGCTTTCAATGTACGTCGCCTCGGACCACACGAATTGGGACATCATTCTACCATTTGTGACCTACGCGTACAACACCGCTACGCAGAGCACCACGGGCTTTTCACCCTATTTTCTACTGTACGGTCGGCACCCGTCGCACACTATGGACACAATTCTACCGTACCGCCCACATACTTCTGAGTATGCGCCCATATCTGACACAGTGAGGTACGCCGAGGAGTGCCGCGACCTCGCACGGGCCTTTACGTCCAGCGACCAAGAGCGTCAGAAGAGCATTCGCGGCGACCCTACCTCTGCACCCACCTTCCTCCCTGGAGCGCTGGTGTGGCTCTCCATTCCTACCGCTGCGCCTGGCCTCTCCTCAAAGTTACTGCCAAAGTATGAAGGCCCCTATCGAGTTGTTGAACGCGCATCACCTGTCAACTACGTGATTGAACCCGTCGACCCGTCTTCGGACATGCGCCGTCGTGGACGCGACATTGTCAACGTCGAGCGCCTCAAGCCGTACTATGATCCACTCATAGTAACGAACAGCTAGGTCGCCGGACAGCTCCCTTTGCATCCCGGGGGTAATTGTAGCGAAAAGTAACCAACCCTATAGTGGGGTAGGCTCTCCGGTGTGATCTAGTGGGTCTGGATCTAACGCGCACTTCTCGTGCTCGCCGCTCGCTCTCGGGGCTCGTGCTTTCAGCCGTTGAACAAGCTACCGGTCGGGTCTGACGCCAGCCTTCAATAAACGCCCTTTACAATATATATATATATATATATATATATATATATATATATATATATATATATATATATATATATAGGCACTGCATCTTGACTTGCAATGAAGTGCCGGTGGGAGATTTCACTTGTGCATTGTGCATAGTTGAACCGTGAGGATTCGTAGCATGCGCGAGATGTTATAAAACTAGATGGCGGTACTTGTAGTTGATGATGAAAGATGCGAGATGTTATAATAGTTTGATGACATTTACTCAAGTGTTTCGCATTTAATTGTGGGGCGAATTCCACGGAAGAGTTTCACGGTTTACCGATGATTCCTTCCGGAGCTTCGCCCCACTCACCATCATTCACCCCGTGAATATGCTGTGATTTTTTTTTCGCTTCGTGCTACAGCTTGTGGTCGCCGTTTTCTTCGCTCCTTCATGACCGCTTTTGCATGATCGCTTCGCCCTTATCGGCATTGCCACACGAAATACAACTGTCGCGCACTTTTCACATCATAGATAGCCTAGCAGACCAGGCTAAGCTGGAGCCCGATCACAGTCACAGGGCCGAGCTGAAAAAAACTACTGTTCGAGTTTAAAGACAGGTTTTCAGACATACCCGGCAGAACCACTGCCGTGGTACACGATATTGAGCTGACCTCACCTGAACCAGTTAGTTCTAAGGCCTACCTCGTTTCACCTCGTGAACGTCAGATAATGGCAGCGTAAATTTATTTATTTATTTATTTATTTATTTATTTATTGAGTACCTGCTTCGCCATAAGGCATTACAGGAGGGAGGGTACAGTACATATCATCAAACACACACAAAAAAAAGCATATTCATAAAGCATGGAAAAAATCACTTAAATTATTACAAACTATTTCCGGTGGCAGAGTGTTCCACTCTCTTATTGTGCGGACAAAGAAAGAGTATAAGCGTCACCCCTAAAAGGAATCTCGCGTATTTTTAAGTGATGATCACGTCTTTGAGAAACACAGTTAGGTGGTTGAAAATATAATTGCCTGATGATCCCTGTTCTCGAATGATAAATGCTATGAAAGAATTTCAATCTGAGGCTTCGACGACGGTTTTCAAGAAGATCCCAGTTTAATGTTTTTTGCTCTCTGTCACACTAAGCATCCAGTCATAATTTCCAAGGACAAACCGAATTGCTCTTTTCTGCACTTTTTCAAGTTTATCTACAAGTTCCTTAGTATAAGGGTCCCAGCAGACGCACGCATACTCCAGTATACTGCGTACATGTGTAAAATAGAGCTGCTCCCTAAGTTTCTGTGGTAAACTACTGAAGTTACGTTTCAGAAAACCCAATGTTCCTACAGCCTTGTTCCTAACATAAGTGACATGTTTATTCCACCTCAAATCAGCAGTGAAAAATACACCTAGATATTTATATTCCGTGACTTGTTGAAGATAAGCGTTGTTAATCACGTAATGATTTCTGCAGCGCGAGAGTTTCCTGGTAAAGGTGACGTGGACACTTTTTTTTCACATTCAACGACATTTTCCATTTTTCACACCATGCGGCAATTAAATCTAAGTCGTTTTGCAGTGCTTGTTTGTCAAGATCGCTATTGAAATAAACAACATGTTAGAGCTACGTGTGATCGAGCCATGAGAGAGCGACTATACCTCAACTCTTATCTTGGTCGAGGTTCCTGGAGGAGCCACGACCTTGCGTTGACTACCGGAAGCTGAATTTGATCACGAGGGACCAGACCTATCGAATTCCGCACATCGGGGAAAGGCTCGAGCGTGTGAGCAGTGCTAGATTCATATCGACTCTAGATTTATTGAGAGGGTACTGGCAAGTGCCGCTAACTGAGAGGGCATGCCGGCTTGCGCCATTTATTCCCCAGATGGGAACATTTCGACCGGAGGTACTGAAGTTCAGGTTAAAGAAGGCTCCCTACTGTTTCTCGAGCCTCATCGACCAGGTGCCACGAGGAATGGAGGAATTCGCACTTCCATATCTAGACGCAATCTTTTCTTCATCGCAATTTTTCTTCATCATGGGTCGACCATGTGGAACACCTGTGAGCCATGCTGTGTCGTCTACGCGAGGCTAACTTAACAGTGAAGGCGCCGAAGTGTCAGTTGGGGCGCGAGGGGGTAGCTTATTTAGGCCATGTAATCGGTCAAGGTCGCCTTCGGCCTGCAGAGGCTAAAGTGCCAGCAGTAGATGACTTCCCTCAACCGCAAACCAAGTGGGATATCAGATCATTTCTTGGCTTGGCAGGTTATTACCAAAGGTACATCGCTGGTTATTCCGAGATTGCAAATCCTTTAACACACGCTCTCAGAAAAACAGAACGGCAGAGGGTAGAGTGGGATTGCGCTAAAGAGCGGGCATTTTTTATGATTAAGAAAGCCCTAACGAGTCAACCAGTGTTGAGTGTGCCCGACTACTCTAGGCCATTCTTTCTCCAGTGCGATGCCAGCGACCGGGGTGTAGGCGTGGTGGACAAAGGTCCAAAGACGGATGATGAAAGCGAACACCCGGTATTGTACGCTAGCAGAAAGCTGTCCGTTCAGGAGTGTCACGGAATGACATTGCCTCGTGGTGTAATATAACTGAAGGTTGACGGCATGGCCGCACGTGCAATTTTAGAAGCGCTTCGACCGCTCCAAAGACGTCAGAAGCAATCGCCCCTTTCGGAGAAAACAAGGAAGAGATCAGTTTCCGAGCTGGGAAGCTCTGACTTGATGCGTTCCCACGCGAGCCCCCCGGCGCGGTTCTTGAAAACCCCGAACGCAGTGCTTCGGACCAACAATGCAGGGCAAGACAGCAGGGCAGCCGTTTGGCGTGCACTGACCACGTGCGCTCAGCACGCTATTGTGTAGGTGGCCCCTCGCCTCTGAGGGGACAGCTGCGCATATCTTTGTTGTGACAGCGAAGAAGGCCCCCTGCCACTCGGACAATAATGACCTGTCAATCATGCGAGTTGAATGAAGATGCCATCTGGGCGACCACGAGAAAGGGTTTGGCCATCGCTCTCTCCAGTGCATTATTTGCGAGAGGGATATTTTGGGCGGAACAAGAAATGAAGTTACCGAGCAACTGTCTCCCAAACACGCCCCGATTCCTAAGACAGCGAATCAGGAAAAACATGCGGGTATGTAAGCGAGGAGCATTGAGGACCACGGGGTTCTAGTCGCTTGGCGGATGGCGTAGAAGCCGATCATCGTATCGCTCTAGAAGTTCTTAGCGTGGCTTTGTAACGGCTGGCACCTAACCTTAGCCGCTTCGCCTAGTTGAGATGCGCCTGCAACGTAGGCATCGGGACTTCGGCTCGAGTTAGTTCAAACTTCTCGAGTTTGCCATATCAAGCACTAGCTCCCTGGAAACATCAGCGCTGCAATTCCGACAACCTCAACGCTGTGCCGTACCAGACTGTGCCGCCCCAGACGGTCGTGGACCCTTCAGCACTGCCGGTCATCAACACGTATGCCACCAACCGTTTCTACTCCTGAACTCTCTACCTGAACTTTTGTAAATTAGACTCTTGTATTGTTGACATTGCCCTACTCACTGTTAGTTTATTTTCCTATTTGTTTGTTGTTCTCGCGCGTTAGTATTCTTTGTCAAGCTCTTTCATCGCTGTGAATTGTTAGTTTGAGTGAAGTGTAGTTCACCTTGTGTATTTGCGCTGCCCTATTATAGATTAATGTTTTGCGGTTTTGTTTTTGCAACCACGACTCCGATCCTTTCACTCTGTCTGCTTGCCTACGAAACGACCGAAACTGCCGTCGTTCCCTCGGTCTACTTCACGCCGGGGAGCTTGAACACGTCCCTGTAACAGGGAGCAAGCATACGGTGCTTCAGAAAAGGAATGCGCCTGTGTTATTTGGGTGGTGCAGGAGCTGGCATGTTACATCGCTGGTTCGAGATTCACCATAGAAAGAGACCGCTGTCTGCTGACGTGGCTGCAGTCTATGTCTAAGAAAAACGGCCGTCTTCTCCGTTTGAGCTTAGCCCTTCAGCAGTATACGTTTGATATCCGCTACAAGAAGGGTTAACTCAACGGCAACGCCAACGGTTTAAGTCATTGCCCATAGTGCAGCGAAATCTTCAAATTGAGTTTTCGGTTTGTCTCCTTTCGGTCGAGTACGTGCAAATTGTTTTGTGTACTAGTTTTGTTTCGTACTGATGCTTATGTAATGAAATGCCAGTATATTGTTTATTTCCCCTTTTGTGTTTGCAAGAGTGGCTGCTTTAAGTGGTGAATAGTGCAAAACGAAAGAGGGTAGCTTTAATGGGGAAAAACTGCCCAGTTTTCGGGTAAGCAAGCCAGGTGTGTCTTAGAGAAGAGTTTCGGTGTGCTTGCTGCTTGCGGTTGTAGGTCCAGTGCAGGTTCGTCGGGACCACCAGCTGACGAGGGCTGATCAACGCGGCGGACTGCTACCGTGCTGGACGCGACCCACAGGAAGGGTCACTCGGAAGAAGAACACCCTCGCTTTCGTGACGTACAGTCAATGAAACAAGCCTCGGTGAAGCGACTTGACACGGGCTAGCTGCCGTGGCGATCTCTCCGCACAGTGGCTGCTAGCCACTGCACGTCGGAATCTTCTTCGTCGGCGGAGAAGCTGTTACAACCGGGCTTTCTTCTGAGAACGGCGCACGTGGCTTGTTGCGTTTGGCGTTGAAAACGAGCCGGACGAGGAAAGTCCCGACTCGTTAGGCCTGAGCTCCGCGTCAGCGCAGATCAAACATCTGCGTTGAGCCGAGGCGTCGCGGGGGTGCGAGAAAGACGTAAGCTGCTGAGCCGAACGGGTGGTCCTTTCTTCGAGACCTCACATATGCCATTAGGCCGAAGAGGCGACAACGTCCAGCTCACCTGGAAATGATTCATCTGGCGAGTGCCCACCTTATCAGCATCGGATCACACACACTTTTAACAGATGGAGTGTCTCCACACGTTCACGTGTGATAACGGTGGTGCTGGCTGCGTGATGTGATCGGCTCCGCGGCATCGTCTCCCACGACCTTCCGTAATTCCAGCCATAGGCGGGTCAAGGACGTTCGTTCTGGACACATCCCACCCTCACCCTCCTTCCTCGCTCAGGAGCCCATTGGGGAAGAGCCCGGGCATCAAAAAAGCGCGGGACCGAGAGAATCAAAAGAACCCTCGGGAAAAACCCTCTGAAAGGACCCTCTTGCTAGTGGAGCCTTGCGGAAGCAAGCTCCCTGTAAATATGTAAAATAAACTTCCTTTAAGTTATCTCTGCCCCGTCTCCCGCCATCCTGAGTCCCGGTATCTGCGGGCCGTTTTCGCCGTTCACCAGCACGGTACCCGCTGGCCGGCTTTTGTGACAGGGCAGTCGAAACAGCACTTATCTTCAACAACACTGCATCGCCGAGGACTGCAGCCCCTTCCGCTTGTTCAGAACCATTACTCCACGCATTTTCATAACAACTGGCCGCAGAATCAAACGGACATTTAAAAAGAACCGTAATTTTGCTACACAGTGGAGATACCACTTGAAACTCTTCCCTGCGTAACAGCACACGCGAAATGTAGTAAATGCGATCTACGAGGGCGTGTTTTTGGGCTAGTCGGCTCATACTTGAAGCGGATACCTTGGAGCGCGAAAGAGACAGGGACGAGAAAAAGACGCACAGGACAGGCGCTCAACTTTCAACTGAGCTTTACTGAAGCGACACGAAAAATTTATACGGACAACCAGCTTGGATAACCACGTTAAGGATAGCCCTAAAGCGAAGAGTCCGCACCTCCCCAGGTTTATCTTTGAGGCCTTTATTGGCTGCTTCTTTGTTTTTGAAAGAATTCTGTTCTAGCAGAAAAGGGGCAGAGCAGGAAAGTGGTCTACAACATACATAAGTGCATAACTATGTTAGCAGACCTTGTTATAAGGCTATACTCCAAAAACACATTTAGTGCACTGCGTGGGGCCCTGCAACGTACTATTTTTCTTCTTTGGACTGACTCCTAGTAATCTTATACTATTAGTAAACGACATCCGTGTCTTCACAGTGTAGTGACGCTTCAACACAGGTCATGAAAAGTTCAACTTAGCGCGATTTGCAGAGGGACACAAGAAGAAACGAAACAGACACGACGGGCGCTACTAAGAACTGTTTATTGTGAGGGTCACCCACCGACGTATATATGCGTCTTAACGCATGCGCGATAAACACTTCAAGGAAGAGCCGAGGAACCAATCGACTGACAAGCATAATTCAGGCAACGGTTTGCATGAGACGAAATTCAGAAGAATGCAAGCTCATCGAAGCCGCGCTAATGCAGATAAGCTCGTTTTAGATGCGAAGCAGCTCTTTGACTAGCCTGTGTAACGCTGTCCCTCCTGCTGTCCCTCCGAGCCCACAAGCGCAAGGCAACGCGCTTTCCTCGGCGCAGGTGTTGGAGCGGTGCCAAGTAGGTCACGCCGCAGCTGTTTGCTGTTTGTTGTTTTGTGGGGTTTAACGTCCCAAAACCAGCTCTGATTATGAGAGACGCCTTAGTGGAGGGCTCCGGAAATTTCGACCACCTGGGGTTCTTTAACGTGCACTGACATCACACAGCACACGGGCCTCAACGTTTCGCCTCCATCGAAATGCAGCCGCCGCAGCCGGGATTCGATCCCGCGACCCTCGGATCAGCAGCCGAGTACCATAGCCACTAGACCACCGTGGCGGGGCCCACGCCGCAGCTGGGCGTTGACCTCACGCTCCCCTCGCACGCTTCCTTCGCAGATGCGCGCGCATGTCACTCTCTCCCTCACCCGCCGGAGCGCCCGCAGCTGCCGGCTCCAACGCCCGCTCGCCTCCCGTGTCTGCGTTTCAAACAAACGTTTACGCCAGTAAATGCTACACCGAGTTTCGCTTCAAACTGTTCTTCCAGCACCCGCGTTAGCGCCGTTCAACCGTGACGCCACCCGTGCGCAACGCTGCTGCTTTGCATCCCATCAGGGTTCCCTTCGGGCAGATGGTCCAAGTTTTCGTTTGTTCTGCGCTCTATTTGTCGAGGTACTCTTCGCTTGAAATGACGCCCCCCCTCCCCCCCAAAAAAAAGAAAAGAAAGAGGGAAAAGCCCTAGAACCCAGGGGGATTTTTTTTTCGGAAGGGACGCGCCCTGAATATTCCTCGCACGTTTGGGCTGCCATTCGTATTCCCGCCGCTCTCCGATATACCTTCCCGCTTTTCGAGACCGACTTCGCTTCTTGGCCCTGTTTTTCTTATTGTGGAAGGCTTCTAACGCCAGCCGAGCTGCGCAGCTCCTGCTTTTGCCTAGGGCTCTTGTCCCCTTGAATCTAGGCTCGCAAAGGCATGCAGTTACATGCGCAACTGAATATGCGGGCTTATATTCCCTCTTCTTTACCTTGAGAGCATGCTACCTAAACGCTAATTTCACGTCGTCGCAAGGATCTGTGGGAGCCGCTGTTGTGCACACGAAAATAATTTGCCCACTGTAAGCCTTTTCTAAACTGCAATACATGCATGCTCTTCACTCCTGTAAAACAAAAGTTAATCATATTGAACGCACGCTTCTTGAAACTCATCTGAAGCTAGCCGGTCGCACCCGCTGAGGGGAAAATAGTCGCAGCAATCGCAGTCAACTGAATCGAAACAGCCATTAAGCGACGGGAGCGAACCGAGCGATCGGAGCAATTTTGATCGCTGAAATCGGGGCATGTGAAACAGGCTTTAGCAGCGCGTCTCCCATTCCCTGTGAGACGAGGTATGACTGACCTCATTGTGCCGGATGAAAGCCACAAACGGCCCATCGTTGGTGGCCATAACTTTTTGGCCTGACCCACGTTTCCGTGCAGCGGTCCACAGCCACAGTAAATCGTCTGGATGATAAATTTTCCCTTTCATGGATGGTAACTTACTTGACGCTGGCGAGCGTGCGCGTTATGTGTTTCGAATGCCAAAGTGCGCAAACCAACGCTCCTTCTCGGCAAGGCACAGGACTCCGCAGAGCCATCTAATAAGCGCTCCGAGTACTAGCATGGCTACGGCGTAACCACGTCGCCGACGGAGAAGTCTCGGCCTTAACGAGCTTCGCCTCTAAAAATTTCGTCGCGTTAAACGCCAGGTAAAAAAAAATCACCGCCCAAGCACTCCGTACAAATCGTTAACCAGCGAAGCTGAAATTGCGGCTCCGCTGTTTACCAGTGGGTTCAACCCGATACATACGTCTCAGCCGAAGCCGCTGGAGAAACTCTCGCTGAAAGCTGGCGTTCGCCCCAGCGAACGCGCTCCCGCAAACATCACGTCGAGGCTGTTCTGCCCACAACGCTGCTGCTTCGGCGCGCCGTCGTTGCAAGCGTTTGACATGGCAAGCTAACATCCGTGGCTTACCCATGTGGAAGCTCTCAGTCGAAGCTGACGCTCGCGTGCTCGGCGCCACGGCTGCGACGGCATGGACGAGGTCACTCACGGGCCAGGCAATGGCACGCGCGCTTTGGTACGGCGCAGGGAACGACGTCACTGGAAGGCGCAGCCAATGGAGACCGCTCGTGACACAGATGCCGAACGGTTTATCGCTTCTCCTAGCCATATAGAGCTTTCGCTGTAAAAAGAAGGCAAGCCATCATAGTGCATTGAGGAGGAGGGGCGCTCAAGCGAGGAGAGCGCGGCGCGTGTAGTACAGCACCATCTCTCGCCTGTACCGATAAAAAATAGCGTCGCGCGGCTTAGCAGAAGCGAGGTAGAGAGCAAGAGTGGAGCAGACGATAGTGGGACGCGTACAGCTGCCGCCTCGCTGACGCCGGCCGCGCTCGCGCCGAACGGGCCCGGTGTCCCTGACTCTAGTGGCGGCTAGCCGGTTGCTAGAGCAGAGACTGGTTTAGCAACTCACTCAATTCACTACAGGCTACCATGGGTAGATCACGGAAAGTAAAGATCATGGATGGAAAAGGTAAGGAGGGAGCGTCACTTGACATTTTTCAAGCCCAGCCAAAAAATTTAACAGGGACATGCTGGGGAATGAGCACCACCACATGGGAGGCAAGCGATGAGTTCTTACGCGTGGCATTACCCCTGCGTTTTCCTCCATGGTGGCGTCCATGGCTGCGTCGTACCTTTTCCCGTTCCTTCGTGGAGGCATCATCGGGCGCAACACAGGCAGTCTCGAGTGCGTCCGTGGCGCACTGGGCGCTCTTTCGCCTGTCGTCATCACTATTTGCCACAACGTTCTTGTTCGAATCATGAAGCAGGCAAAACGCGCCCGAGCCTCAAATATTTTCTGTAATTCAGTCGAGTTGTAGAGGCTTCAAGGATAGGGCCAAAAGAGGCAATTTCCACCTCTATCTGGAAACCTTTGAACATCCGTGTGCCGTCGTTGCCTTGCAGGAGCCCGGCAACACCGTACGCCTCACGGGATATGACACTTTCAGCAAGAACCATCCACCTGCCTTCTTGTTCATAGAATGCTAACTGCACAAAAGGTTGACCTCGACCACGCAATACCCTACTCGTACACCATGATCACGGCCCTTCCCCTGCGAAGAACCGATCCCTCTGTGCACATTCTTAACATTTACTGCCAACCTAAGCTAAAGAACATCACCTTCGCGGACGTATTTTGCCGGGCGCTAAAGATCGCAGGGCGCGAACCTCTCATTGTCGTGGGTGACTTGAACGCCCCTAGCAGGTTTTGGGGCTATCGCAAGGAAGAGATGCGGGGAGGGAAAATTGCGTACCTAACTTCCATGCTGGGTATCACACTTCGTACGGACCCCGCGCAACCCACACGTGTGGGTAACTCTGTGGCACTGGACACCTGTCCCGACCTCACTTTCACCAAAACATCAAACACGCGGACTGGCTCAATACATAGGAAACCCTCGGTAGCGACCACCGCATTCTGAACACCGCATTCTCCAGACGACCCGTACAACGCCTCATAACTCAGGCCCACCTACCCAACTGCGATACCTTCCGACAGTCCGTACCTGCCTCTCCCGTCCTTCAGAACGGTTATTCCCAATGGGCCCAGTCCATGCGCCAGACACTAAAGCAACACGAGACCACAATACAGCTGACGGACAGCCATCCGGACGTAGACATTCTCCTCCTCCATCTTGGGGAGGCCCGTCGCAGTCTCACAAAGCGATAGCGCCGACAAGAACACAATCGCAAACTCCGCATGCAGATACTATATCTGACCCAGAAGGCGGCCGAGTGCGCTGCCCAGCTCGCCGATTTAAACTGGGTAGATCGATGTAACACGGCCGCCAGGAAAATGTCTAGCCGCACTACATGGAGACTATTCCGCAGTCTCATGGACCCTGCTCAAACGCGAGGGTAAGCACAAGAACATGCACACCGAGCTTCATAATTTCCAGGGCTCCACAACAAAACTGACTCTCTCTCTGCGGTATCGCTATCTGTGCACTCAGCAGGACTCGCCGGACACTGAGTATCACTACGCAGACAGACAGAACTCGGAACTGGACGCTGCTTTCCAGCTGCATGACCTCCGTGCGGCTCTTGCCAAGATGAGTCGGGGCACAGCTCCCGGGAGAGAGAATGTCTCAGTGAAACTCTAAGCAAACCTATGCGTTCATGCGCACGAATCACTTCTATAATACATCAATGCCATGTGGTCCGGAAAAATACCCCTCCCGCTGGATTGGAGAACGTCCCTAGTAACCTTCATACCAAAGGCAGGAAAATCCATTAACACTGAAAACCTTAGGCTCATTTCTCTTACTTCCCGTATGGGGAAGCTAATGGAAACCATGTTCAGGGATCGTCTCTTCTCCTTCTTGGAAGCGCATCATAGTTTCGCCGGCTCCATGTACGGATTTAGACCACATAAATCTGCGCAGGACACTCCTACAACTACACAATGAAGTCTTCACTCCCGTAGAACATCCCCACAATGACAAAATAATTCTAGCGCATGACCTTAAGGGAGCCTTTGATAACGTCAAGCATGAAGTCATTTTAGCACACCTCAGTGCCACTAACTGTGGCGAGCACACTTTCTACTACGTCCGAAACTTTCTCACTGACATAACTGCGTACATTCGCGTACAAGATCACGAATAGGGCCCTTACATACTTGGCATGCGAGGCACACCACACTGCACTATGCTGTCTCCCCTCCTGTTAAACTTAGCTATGGTAGAGCTCCCGGCCCAACTGACTGCTGTTGACGGGATAACACATGCGCTTTATGCCGACGACATCACCCTGTGGTCCACAGAGGGCAACCTGGGCAACAGAATGTTGGTCGGCCAGGTGCCTTCAGCAAGCGCTCTGTAGTAAGAGAGCAACTACCGTTACCGATGGTTCAAAAAGCTTCGTGGCCCTGGGAGATGTGGTGCTGCCTGATGAAGTTGTGGCGCATGACCTGCTAGCGATTAATCGCAGTATTTCACGTAAAGCTGACCAAGAGGGGCGTGAATGGTGCCTTCTGGAAGGTGTAGATGCTCTAAGAAAAACCGTGACTGCAATTCCTGCCAAGCATGTCAAAGATCCGACTAGGAAAGTCGTTACGTTTTTCAACCAGAACAACCTGCGGTTACCTCAAGCACACAAAAACGGCGGATTTGTGGGTTTAAAAGGAGTTCTGAAAGAGGGCCGATGAAGTCATCGCCAAGAATATTGTGCGCGTTAAACCAAGTGCAACAAGGATAAAGAGCAGAGCAGCTGCAAGGTGCAAGGATCTTGAACTGAGTAGACTTATAAACACAATAACTGGCTGTAGAAAGAAAGCGCTGACCGTCTTCTTCACTGCAGACTCACAAGGACACGGTGCCCTTTAGAACAATCGTCAGCGAGAAGGGCGTTGCCTTATTAGCCAGTTTCTGCAAAAACATCTGCGTGCCCTTCACGTTCATGATCCTTTCGCCACCAAGAACTCTGGCGAAGTAGTGCAATTCGTGAGTTCTAGTGCTTCTGTAGGTTATGCGTTCTCCATTGATGTGGAAGACTTCTTCTATTCGGTGCCCCATGGGAAACTCTTTGTAGCTGTCAGAGACTGCATTGACAACAACGGTGTAACAAGCTTTCAGAATGCTTCTGGCTTGTCGCTTGACATCTTCCTGTCCTTGTTAGAGTTTTATTTAAAGGCAACCTTTATCTCATATAGCAATGAATTCTACATTCAGCGCCAAGGCATTTGTATCTGGTCTTGTGCTGCCCTAGTACTTTGTAAAATTTTTTAGCCGCCATTGAGCGCTCACTGCAGCACGATCTCGGTAATCAAGGTATGGTCAAGACCTTCAGTTACGTAGATAATTTTTAATACTCTTCTCGGAGAGAGTTGGGTGACTTGTTGAGAGTCAGTGAGTAGCATTCTATACATTTTCACGCTTCATGGGAAAGGGTTGAAGTTTACGCACGAGCTTCCTTCTAAAGGGTCGTTGCAATTCTTAGACCTTTATTTACGATTCGGAACGGGTCATGTTTGCTGGAGGTATGAACCGCGGGCGCAGAAAGAACTTCTGCCTTTCGATTACGCGCATCCGAAAATACTAAAAAGGGTGATTGCAGGTTTGTGCCTTAGTTCCGTCCTCACTAAATCATGTCCGCATACAATGCACGAGACTTCCTGCAATCAACTTGGCAGGCTGATTTCTGCTGGCTCTCCCTGCGAGGTAATGGCAGCAGTGGCGGAAAATCTTCTTAAGATAAAGAAAGAAGAAAGACGATCTGGAGGCGCCGAGTCCCTGCCGAGAAGGGAGCCCGTTGTTGTGCCGTACATGCACAAGGTCACCCACAATATAAAAAAAGTTTCAAGTAGGCATTGTTTCAATGTGGTGTTTTCGGCACCTAAGAAATTGGCCGGGTTTTGCCGTAGGATTAGCAGGAAGGAAGCCCGAGGCAACGGTTGCAGAATCGAACATGGCCAATTTTTTTTTTGTGAAGTGTGCCACAAAGGTGACATATGAAATACCCCTCAGGTGTGGAAGGTCTTAAGTGGGGCAAACCGGGCGATCCGTGAGTGAACGTGCGGAGGAGCATGCCTCGTCTCTAGAAAAAAAGAAGGAGCGAATTCGCCCGCTCATTGCAACAAGTGCATGAGATGCGAGCCTTAGTAAAAAAAAAAAG
>CM023484.1:121119822-121156850 GCA_013339685.2 Hyalomma asiaticum
CCAACGTTGACTTTATGTGAATGGAAAGAATTTATAGAAAAGTTCCTCAGCACATTCTCTTCTGTAACCTAAAAACAACCTTCATGCGACAATGAGTAATACAAATCTTCTACATCCATACTAAACGGTGTACAGTCACTAGGATTATTCTCTGTTAAAAACTGATCTAGATCCTGAGAATTACGTACGCGAGAAGGGTAAGAAAAAAATGCGGTTGATCCCTCTGCCATAGGAAGCGGTATAACACGAAAGTGAAACCTGTCTTCGTGAAGTTGTGGAATGCATAAGCGGCAGTCTGGCGAATCGAGGAGCGGGAGATTGTTTGGGTGCTGTGAACATGTGAACACGTTACATGTAGACATCAGCGGCAACTCCACACGGCACAGGGATCCTCCACAGTTGCACACGAGGGAAAGTTCTCGAGCTACTCGCATAACTCCGGAAACACTGAACTGCACGCGCCAGAGTTCTGCAGGAACCTGCTGTAAACGATGCGCGTCTGCTGACACTTTGCAAGCGCACGGCCGGACTCGAGCGCGGAGGGCGGAGTCGAGTACGGCCGTGGAAAGCGAAACCGAATGGGTTGCCAGCGGATCGTTTTGTGAGAACGCAGCCCGCTGCAACGAAATGCCAATCATTTGCTTGTCCATGGTCGTTCTTGCGTTCCTGGTGCAGGGCGCGTCGCAACTCACGGAAATTGAAAGTCGAAGCTTCTGCTTTTAATTTCGCGCATGACATTCAGCACCAATGTGTTCGTGAACACAGCTGGCTATGCAGGAGAGATTTTGTACCGCAAGCGTTCTCATTATGCCCGACGAACGCACCGTTACGCCGCCTTGACGCCGCCACGCCCCTAACTTCCTGTGCGGTAGATGCTGACTACCGGTGAAAATTCCCACGACAGTTTGGTTCCCTCTATCTATCGTTCCTAGATGGCGGTACCACGGCAGCGAACCTAAGCGATCCAAGCGTGCAGTTTATGGGACGCGATGTTAACTTAAGAGTAATTTTGCTTGTTAAGCAGTGTAGTTCTCTATACTAAACGTCTTTTCTTTAACCGGACGGCGTTAAATGAAACTCGTAAAACGCTATTGTGAACATATAAAGCCCAACTGTTGCGCCTGTGACCAATGCTACGGTGGTGTGTCGGTAGAGAATCCTGCACCTCTCGTGAAATCCCCGGTGATCGTGGATTTGAGTCCGCTTGGTGTGGAACGTTCTAATGGTGAGTGCAAGTTCATTTTTTCAAAGATCACTTCCGTTACGGAAGTACGTCACTGGTTTCTTGGTGGACCCCGGCATAAAATACTTTCGTGTTAAAAACTTAGAGATGTTAAGCACTTCCGCAAGTAGCTAGCCACTTCACGCTCATCGTAATTTAGCGCAAAGGTAACACACACAGTAAAGAAAACCACAAACAACACAGGCGCTACTAACATCTTATTTATTGAAGGTGGAAAACACAGCTTTTATACAACCAGACGTCTGTGCAGGCGTACCACAACAAGGAAATTTGAATGCAGGCATACAGAAAGTTATCACACTAGGCGCGATAGGAATTTCATTTCAGCATTGTATAATAAAACAGACTATCACTAACACATTTTGAACTGCTTTTCTGATAAAGTATGCCTCCAAGGTTTCACGTGCTGTTTTAAGCTTACTTCTGCCTAGTATTCTCACGCCACGGACACGTGGTTCACAACCAGCGCAGGCAATGCAATAAACGACAAGATTCGTCCTCTCCTTGTTAGCTAAGTCATTTGCATGTGCCCTGAGTCGGTCGTTAGCGCAACGCCCCGTTTGGCCTCTGTACGCATTACCGCAGGACAGGGGAATCTCGTAGACGACGTTTTTGGTGCACTGTACAAGCGTATTTCGTGGTTCTGACAGCCACCCTTATTGTCCGCACAAGAGCTGCGACGGCACAGCTGAGGCAGCTTCCTGGGGGCCGAAAAAACAATGCTGAAATTAAATTCCTATGGCGCCTGGTGTGACAACATTGTTTGCCTGTATTCAAGTTTCCTTGTTGTGGTACGCCTGCGCACATCTCTGGTTGTATGAAAGATGTTTTCCACCTTCACTAAATCAGTTGTTACCAGCGCCTGCGTTCTTTGTGGTCCTTCTTTACTGTGTGTGTTACCTTTGCGCTAAATTACTATGAACGTGCAGTCTGAACACCAACTAGCCCAACATTTAGCTATTTTAGAGCTAGCTACTGTTACGGTAGCGCAGCGTACCGAAACTTTAGCGGCCACTGCTTGAAGCTCGAACAAGGTTGACCATCGAGGGGGCCAGCAGGGAAGACGAGGTGACGTAGAGAACAAACAACAGACGTTTAAAACATCGCTGCGGTTGAGCGAGGCGCTCAGATGAACATCACAAGCGTGCGCACAGGAATGTTCTGGAGCGAAGGGGGATGCCGAGCGCCGACTGCTTCGGCGGCGCGTAATCCCTTCCCTTTTATTCGCAATGCCCATGGACCATAGCGGGCTTACTGGGCGATCCAAGACGGCGGCGCGGAGCAGGGTGGACCCGTCTGAAGAGCGTCTGCTAGCATGTACAAATATTGGACGTGCGGACATAAGCCTCGTGCCGCTTTCCCCGGATTAAGTCACGAGCTGCACTGAAGTGTATATCAGAGCAAAACACTTTCTTGAATCACAGACCCCAGTAAATGCCCGCAACCTTAATATTTTCTGCGACGTGAAAGGCTGTTTCAGACTGTGAGCGTGCACCAACGATGTGTTGCGAGATCCTTGTGATGAGTGACTGTATATGAAAACCTAGTGCGAACGTGCGGTGTTCGAAAGCGTCGAAAGAGTACAGAACGTCCGCAGCGCCTCGAAAGAGGTCCGAGCGTCAAGGGAAGCAAGGCGACGATGGTGGGCGGTGGCGTGGCTACGTGGGCGGACGAGTGGCCAATGAGAAGGGGACAGAAGAGAGTGCGCGAGAAGAAGAGGAGAAACGGTTTCGAACCAGGGGAGTGAAATGCAGGTTCGCTGCAAGTCACTGGAGCCTTGCCCGTGTTGTAGAGTTTCGGTCTCGAACACGAGACTCCCGACCGATCCAGGACGTTCCCGGACGTACTGCGAGCCGCCAGGAGTGCTTGGGAACAAGGGTTTCCTGCTGGACCATAGCTGACCATTCGTGAACCGCTCGGCAGATTTGGGTGGCAAGGGTCTTGGAGGGAGTCCCGGTTAGCCCGAGCCACGGAATCGGTACCGGCGCCGTCGCGGCGCTGTCAGGGCTCGTGTGCGTTCGGCGGGAATCTCCGTGGCCTCACTGAGAGGTCGCCTGCTGGCTGCTGACTGTTCTGCTCACCAGCTGTTGACTCTGGCGCCAGGGTCAGGATCGTCATCACACTCGTGCCCGCTGCCCTCATTGACAGACGCATCGGCGTAACCGGTGCCTTTTTTCCCTTCGAACGCTGAGCAGCGTTTACGGGGGCTACTCGTCGTAACGTTATATCGCGTGTACTCTGCTAAAGGCGCGCGATTGGTTGCAAGTGTATCGTTACCTTTTCTTTCTTGACTTTATTCCTGTATGTTTATAAAGTTCTTATTTTCTTTTTGTTTTTGGAAAAAAGGAAACTGGCTTCGTTCCGTAGGTTCAGAGTACTTTGCTCTGAATAGCATTTAACGACACGAACCGTACATTTCATTACAATCATGTGCATTCTAATGAAAACCAGTGCGTGAAATGGAATTGGCGTATAGGCGACGCACCGAGCCTGCCTGGCGTATTTCATGCGCAATGAGCAGCCAGCGGCAAACGCTATGGGTTTGCTGCTGGGCACCGCGCGTTGTACGTGACGATGGTTTTAGAACATGTAGCACCGTGACCATTATTTTCGCGGTCAGGAACGCGGACTTAGAAGAAAGCAATCGTGTGTTTCTGGAGTTGAACTCCTCAATCAGTCGCACTTGGCCACTAACCAAGCCTCAAGTCGACATTTACCAGGCGGACGATCCTGAATCTAGCCCGTTTTTGCTACCGCGGCCCATCAATCCGATCGCAGCTTTGTGCTATCCCGATATGCTATCAATGAAAATCCACGCATCAGAATCGAACTTAGTGGTCGCACCTGAGTGCTGTCGTTCCAGTCGAGAGCTGAGTGAACTCAGCCAAATTGATTCAATTGTTGGATCGCGTGGCAGCGGCGTCGTTGTCGATCGTCTCATAAGGCGCGATTGCGATGAAAATGGCCCGTGTATGCAGTCGATTCATATCCGTTACGGCAGCTGTTCCAGCGCACAGCGGGCTATTTCTTTGTAAATTCCCCCGTCGAACCGTATAAACGTTTCAGTTATGTCAACTTGAAAATTTTGCCAACGTTTATTGGGTTGTGTTAATATGTGCACATTTAAACTAGCCTTCAAGCTCATTTTTATGGCCACAGGGCAGGTTTCTGCAGATTTACCTTAAGACGGATACCTATAGTGGGCACACGACGATAATTGAATCAAGTTTTTTTTTTCATTCTGTCATAGAGAAAGGAATGTGGCAAAAAGCTCTCATTGAAACACCTGACTAGTTTGCAGCACCGTACAAAAATATAGTCACAGGAGTAACAGCCCACCGATAAGTAATAATAATAACTTGATACTCCACAGGTGATGTACAACAAAGGAATACACAATAATTAAGTACAAATGTAAAACTTATACTAGTAGTGCAAGGTGATAAAACGACATATTTGCACAGAAGTACTGCTAGAGATGATACAGTGCACGGGATGTCCAGTCTTTGTCAGCCAGCCTGGTACATTCACTACCGTAATTGTAAACTGTCTCATGACAGCAATACAGTAGAAATGCTTACGAATGGCTATGGCGGTGGTAGTTTGGTAGTGGTGCTCGGCTTAATTTTAATAAAAATGTGCGCTCTATCCCAGCCATGGTGGTCTCCTTTTCACGAGACGTGAATATTCTCGAGGTCCATGTGCTGTGTGCTATCGGTGCACGTTAAAGAACTCCAGGTGGTCAAAATTTTCAGAGCCCTACACTACAGTGTGCTTCAATCATATTGTGGGTTGGCATGTAAAACCCTGCAATTATGAACATGTTTAAGAATCCACCATTTCAGCACTGACACGTAATTGTACTCTGCAGCTGCATCAAAAAACTTGACGAACTGCCAAGGAAAAGCTGTATTTTTTCCATGTTAATCATGTTGTTGCAATACAGAAGGGCCCTTCGTTGAGGGGAACAGTGTGTGTGGCCTGTGCTCTGCTGCAGCTACCTGAAGTGCCGACAGTTGGATGCAGGATGAAAAACGTCTGCTTGTGGCATCACCTCTTGATGGTTGAAACAGCCAGGCATAGCTTACTGAGACAAAAAAATGACATACCAGAAAACAAAAAAGGGTGGACAGGAAGAGCGTGCCTGTCTGTTCAGGCTTGTTTTTTGGTTTGTCATTTCGGTGTTTGAGCAGCGTGCTGGAATAGCCAACTATGCTCAACCCAGTAGCCCACTACATGCTGGACCTGCACCCCTACATGGCAAAATGGCTTCTCTTTTCGGTCAGTCTGCGGATTTGAACCGCACGATTTGATACGATAATCAATTGAACTGCTCCTCTCCACTTGTTGGCACCATGAGGAGCCGGCGCATCGCTTTGACTACTCACACGCATGTTCCCTTTCGTAAAAGACCCCCTTGTGTACTAAGCAAGGCAACGTGAAAGAAGGAAGGTTGAAAAGCATGAACCACGCCATGCAGCGCTGACTAGCAAATGAGTTAATTGTGGCAAAAGACACACGTAAATACATGCGGAACATTGACATGTCACAAGCAAAACACAAACCAAAAAAATATACTGAAATAACCATATAAAATATAAAAGAATAGATGGAAAGGTCATCATTACATGATACTCTGTGCGCACGGCAAAAGCGTAATTCATGGCATGTTAACAGAAAGACCCAATTTCATTGTCTGAGAGTACAGTAGAGCAACACACATTTATCTTTAACAATGCAGTGGTATGGGCCTCAAAAATTTCACGCTTCAATTGGCTATTGCTTCTTGCTAGCATGTCACATTTTTGAAAAGGGGGGCAACAACCACAATCGCAGTGAACACCAAGACGACCACTGACAGCACTAGTTACACATGTTTGGGCATGTTGTCATACTCACGAAGCCACCACCATTAAGCCATTAGGCATCCACCAGTCCGGCCACGTTAGCACCACGTTAATATTGTAACGGGCTAACGGAGAGCAGACGAGGAGGACGAGAGCCGCGGTCGGGGCCGTGGAGATGGCGACCGTTGCTGGCGCGTAGTAGGTGGCGTCAAGCTCCGTACAGATGCGGGAGAGTCTGTACGCATGCTCTGCTGGTACACGCGCTGTCGGTTATTCGAAGGCCAGTAGGAGTAAGCGGGCCGTCGGCTTCGCCGTGGGAATGTTGCGGGCCGCTCAGAGAACATCCTGCGTGGACCACGTCGCGTAGGACAAAACCGAGCGACGTGTCCACGCAGGATGTTCTCTGAGCGGCCATCTCCTGCTTTGACTGAGCTACGCGACTGTTCCCATTTTTCCATCGTGTAAATAAACGCGATCCATCGTCACAATATTTAACACACTGGCCTATCCGCGTCAGTTTGTGTGAGCTTGCTTTTGCATATTGTTATTGTTACTCAATCATTTCATTACATTTACACTAGTTTATTTCTTTTACTATGTTCTGTGCAACTGAAGCGAGCATGTGATAAGGACAACCAGCTCCTATCAGTGCAATCACCCGCGGGGCCAGTTGGTGTGCATTCATGATGGTACAGCGTAAATAAACGAGACACAAGAAGGGGAGAGGAGACAAACCTCCTCCTTTTGTGTTTTGTCTCCTCTCTTCTTCTTGTGCCTCGTTTGTTTATGTGTTGCCACTATACATGATCACCTGGGCCTGATAACTATACTCATAGAGTGTATGCATGATTTTTTGAATGCGTTGGACATGCGCAGCTTAGTGTTTCTGCCTTTTATTAACTTCAAATGGGATGCCTCATGACTGAGCTCTTCGGATGTACAGGTTACAACATAACGAACATTACATAAATAAAATATAACAAACATTACATACAAGTCATACTTTGCAAATTACTACAGATGTCACAGAAGTGCACAGTCATCCTGTGGCACATAACAATTTAAATCTGTCGGCTGACAACATAACAAGGATGTGCTCTTAACTACTCTATTCAAGTGTCTCTTTGCCGCATCAGGTATTATGTACAATAGGCATAATATAAAAACATACCAGCTGAAAGAGATGCAGACACTCGAACTTGTTTCTAGGCTAACAACCAAAAAGAGTTGTACAAGCTGGCCTCATCATTTGACTTAATCGTAAGCAAATACTTGACGAGCTGAGCTTATCAACTACGTCAAAAGGCCAAAAGCAATGCTGCTTTGCAGCATGAAAATTTGCTGAACAAGGCACTGAGGGCAGCAATTGACAGATGCATGGAGATTACGGCTAACGTTTCAGTAACAACTTTTTGATGACGCCTTTGGTAAGTCTTTAATCGGATTCAGAAATCCCGGGAAATGGAATTATCGGAGTATCCTCTAAGAAACCGAAAAGGCCAGCTTTTTGATGGCGTTTCGAAGACGTTAACGAAACGTCTCTTTTATGCGCAACAAGCCGGACATTAGACGAGATATACGACGCATCCTTGATTAACGCTTCTTATGCGTGCCGTTTCTGCGACGTAGTTAACGTCTCGGATATCCGTTTCGAAGACGTCATATATCCTTTGTGTGCTTCTGGGCCTAATTCGACACCGCCCACCAGAGCTCTATTCCGCACAGAGATAAAACTGGAAAGGGACGTTTTCCGGTCGCAGTATCTTCGCTGCCAATAAGTATTATTAGAAATTATTTCGGCTGTGAATTTCTGAGAGGCTTACGATACACACCCAGACATTTTCAAAACCAAGTGCGAAGGGTGGTTTCATGGTCCCTTTAAGGAGTTCTCAGGCATTGGAAGGGCAACTCCAGCGGTCTTTTGATGTCCACTGATCCCTATGAAATTTTTTGTTTGTTCGTATTGGTGTTGTAAATTCTAATTATATACGCGAAGCCACGCGCTTACAAGTCATTTAGTTTTCGTGAAAACGGATTTAAAATTTCTTTGGCGTATTTGCATCTGTTCTAACGCAGGCCATCCTGTGTTTTTGACGTCATTGCCTACCTCGCTGCCTACACGAGCAGCCGGGCGGTAAAGAGCGAAACGGTGATCCCACAGCGCTGAAATCGTCTCTGTCAAGTAACGCCGGCATTACTCCATCGCCACTTTCTCTTTCTGGCACCAGCTCCATATTTCTGACGGCGGGGAGGCTGTGCCGTCGTCGCATACTGTGAACGAAGCATCTGCCCGTTTCAGTTTGAACACATCGCTCACTCGATTACTTTGAATTATGCCCGAGTTTCTGAGCAAAATGAACCACCCTGCCTGCTATCATGAAAACATCATTGTCACGGTATGGTGAAAAAACGACCGTGATTTTTTTTTTAGGCTATCCCGATTTGCAGTGTGTACGTTGCGAACATCGCCCAGCTCGCCGTCAAGCTAAAGGGTATGCGGCCAGGCGATAGAGTATCCTAGAAGACCTGGGCGAAAAACACAAAAATTCCCTTTCGTAGGTGATTCTTGCCATTGGCGCGAAGGCTTTGCTAATGATATGTCTAGTATTGCGACTGGTTGATATATTCTATTACAGCACTTATTGCGTAGGTTGTTTTTGTGTACACGGGCCTTCTTTCGGACACAAAACGAGACCAAATAGCGCGGTAGTAATTATTCTCCGAACCCTTCTGAAATAGCGATTTCGACAGTTACACAGAGTTCTTCGTTCTCGGTTTAATTCATTTTTTGCCGAGCATCTTTAGACTGCTGAAAGAGGAGTCCGCCAGCCCTCTCTCATGACTTCGTCCGTCACTCGTGGCGACTTCGCTTCGGGAAGCGACCGATTGGAACTTTCGTGACCGATGCTGGCGCCATGCATAAGGACCCTCGATGCACCCTCCCATTAGTATATGCTGGCTGTATGCCGACTACATCGGCAGCGCTGCCGTTCAGGCTAACTTGATGGTACAGAGGCGCCACAAACAAACAACGTCAATTACAGGTTGTTCTCAAGAGTGGGGCCAACTTTCGTTCACAAACGGTAAAATCTGTAGTACGCATCTGTAGTACACATCTTTTTTTTCTTCAATTAAATAACACGCTGCAATAGCGTGCAATTTTTGTAAACCTTGCTAAAGCTTTCGGCACCATTAATCACGCCATGCTTTTTCATAAACTCGCATCTTACAGCATTACAGGGCGATCCCTCAGCCTTATAAAGAGTTATTTAAAAAAAGATCGCAAGTTGTCCTTTCCTAAACAAGTACTCGGCCGAGCACCTCCGCCTAGAGCGTCTTTTAAATCCGAAGCATTTCTTAGCGAACTTCGGCAAGTTTGAGCGTATCTATCTATCTATCTATCTATCTATCTATCTATCTATCTATCTATCTATCTATCTATCTATCTATCTATCTATCTATCTATCTATCTATCTATCTATCTAGCCACCTACGATATTGTGCTCTCCTGGAGGTTTCGCTAATCGAATGTTTACGAAAATTGGTATGCCACATAATAACTACATGACGAACATAAATGACAGGTCATAACATGAAAATCATGATATGCATGTCATGAGCGGCATGATTTACATGCGACGGTCTTGGTGCTCTCCTGGCCGTTTCGCTAATAGGATGTATGCGAAAATTGGTACGGCACAACATGACTGCCAGACGAACATAAATGGCAGGTCATAACATGAAAATCATGATATGCATGTCATGAGTGGCACGATTTACATGCCGCGGTCTTAGTGCTCTCCTAACCATTTAGCTAATGGGATGTATGCGAAAATTGGAATGGCACAACCTGACTGCCTGAGGAACATAAATGGCAGGTCATAACATCAAAATCATCACATGCGTGTCATGAGCGGCATGATTTACATGTCACGGTCTTGGTCCTCTCCTGGTAGTCTCGTTAATGGGATGTATACAAAAATTGGTATGCCACAGCATGGCTGCATGGCGAACATGACTGACAGGTCACAACATGAAAATCATGATATGCATGCCACGCGTTTCGTTAATGGGATGTATACCAAAATTGCTATGGCACAACACGACAGCATGACAAACGTAAATAACAGGCAGTTAACTTCTTCCTCCCTCCGTTGTTTTTCGCCCGCTCATCCCGCTGTCAGCGAAACGGTTGACAAGCTGCCGACCAGGGGATTGAAGGCGGGCTGCTTCACCTGCTGGCACCTTGAGGGAACGACGGCTTCGACATCTTGTTGTTAAAAACAACATTTAATGAACCACCTTACAATACAATCCACCGGGTTAAATACACTTCTAAAAACAAAAGCACTCTCGCAGTCCAATCAGAATCGGAAAATGTCCTTCTTTCTCACATTCTGGTTGGCTGCCGTTGGAAGGTACATCCTCACGCCCCTTCACCCAATGCCTTCATCTGTACCCGCCTCTCCCACGTCGATCGCCGGTGCGCCTCTCTCTCTCCTCTCTCTCGAAGACTGGCGCCGGCCTGTCGTGGCATCGTGCTCCGAGCTGGGGTCCCAGGGTTGAGCCGACGTACCTGTCAGTTCACGGAACCCGCGTTGGGGATTCCCCGTGATGCTGCACGTGGCTTGGTTCCCAGACCACGGTCCATTGTCCGCTGGCCGCAGATCTCCGCAGAAGAAATCAGCCGTCACGCCGTCTTTGTACAGTCCTGGCCACCGCAGGGGGTACAGGAGGGCAGGCCGCCGCAGGGGGTGAGGAACACTAACCGTGCAAGATGGCGACCGCGAGGAGCCTTCCGATGGCTGCTGCACGCTTGTGCCCAACACCTCCCCTCCAACTGTGTTGCACTGCATTTCGGGCATGCAACACACACACACACACGCACAATCACAACTGTCCACAGGCTTGACGAGCGGAGCTCTGTCTGTGGCTTGTACCCCATTGACCCCGCCGCGCGCACGCATTGACAAAGCATACATGGGCCCCTTTGCCTTGGTTTCCCCTTGTATCTCATCGTGAGCTATTTCGGGCACTTCCTTTTGCCTATCCGACGGTGGCACTAGCTGCCTGTTCATGCGACCAGCGATAAGTTCCGGGTGATACACTAACTCGTCCTGAACAAGCATGCCATGCGCTCCTGCCTTTGCTTGCGCCCAAACATCGCACCAGGTCGAATCTGCTTCCTGAGCCTCGCAAAACTCCTGCCGTCTGCTTTTAACCGGCTCCGAGCCCTCGCTGTTCTCCGTTATTACAACGCGTGCTGTCGTCTCTTGCTCCTCGCGTGTCTCACCTGACAGCTCATCTACAGCTTCGGTCTCTTTAACGGTGGACCTCTGATCGGACACCCCGTCGATTTTTATCTTTTCCTTTAGAAGTTGCGCGTAATCGTTAGGTGTGATCAGTGCATCGGTCCCCTCGAGTAGCTTATCCGTGAGTGCGCAAAGCACAGCCGACTGAACCGCCTCGGCCACCCCGTAGGGCCTTCCTTCGGTAGCTATCAGCGGCACGTAAGCTAACTCTGCCGTTACTTGTTGCCCGAACGCTCCTGTCAGCTTTATCTGTGAGCCCGTACCATTGTACTTCGGCACTACCGCCTTTCTAATAACGCTTACTTCCGCTCCCGAATCTATCACTGCATCGAATGATTGACCTGAGCTTTTAAGCATTACCGTTGCCAGTGTAGGTTGCTTCTGCTTATATAGCCCCAACCCGTCTGTCCTTGCCACGTCTGATCCGAATGCGGACGCCGTAACTTTCGCAACCACTGTTTTGTCTTCTTGACGCGCCACTGGCCTAGTGCCTTGCCTTACAACTGAGCGTTTATTGGGGCACTCCTTAGCTAGGTGATCAGTTCCCTTGCATTCAAAACATCGTTTGTTCCTCCTAACACTCGCGTAGGCATCTCCCGATGTTTCACATTTATTTTGCCTGTCCTCAGCACTCGCCCTCTTTTGCGCCGGCCTGCACTTTTCGCTCTCCTCAAAGCTCTCCGCCAGCTTAACCACGGCGCTGGGCGACAAAAACGCCTCCTGTTCATTAAGAACGACATGCGCTCTCGCCTCCGGGCTCAAACATTCTTTCAAGCGATCCGTCACAGCTAGCTGCTTGAGTTCCTCGAACGTGCGTACCTTCGAGCTCTGGACATAATAGTCAAAATAATTTTCCAGACGCACGGCGAACTGATCCCAGGATTCCTTTTCTCCCTTTCGCGACCCCATAAACAGCCTCTTGTATTCCGCTGCCGTAAGCCTGAGACCATCTAAAATGCTAGACTTAAGCTTTGAGTAAACTTTCCGCTCCTCCGCCTTTAGCCTGCACAGTAGTCCTCGTGCCCTTTCGCTCAACTGTGGCAAAACAAGCCCGGCCCACCACTCTGCCGGAACGTCATATGAATCGAGCGTTGCCTCTACATCCTCGAACCACATTGGCACGTGTGCCTCTTGGTTCGGCATTGGTGCCAGTACACCCTTTAACAAGCTTGCAAATTTCAGCCGCCTGTGTTCCTCTGACCTTCCGCCAAGCGATAAGCTCTCACCGCCGTCGTTAGGCTCAGCCCCTTCCCGGGCTCGCAACCGCTGGCTTTCTAGCATTAAGCGCTGCTTCTCCGTTTCCGCCTCAGCAATTTTCAGTTGAAGCTGTAGCAGCGCTAGCTGCTGTTCCGACGCCGTATCTGACGTGCCACTACCCTGACCCCCCGCGTCGCTGTCGGCGACTCCCAACGCCTGCAAGTTTTCCGCCCCGTCCCCGTTCATTTCCGAGCTATGCCTTTCTCTGTCTCGCAAGTTGTAACGCTTTGTCATTGCCTGCGCCCGACAGAAAATCAAGAGGTACCCGCCTGAAGTAGCCTTGCGGTGCGCTCTTCCTCCTCGGAATGTGGTGGACTAGCCTTGCTTCGTGGGCCCGGTGATGCGGTAGTCAGTTCGTGGTTGTCGTCAGTCTCGGCCGATGTCGTTCCCCGCCGTCGTCCTCAGTTCAGCCATACAGGTCCTGTCCGACTGCGCCAGTTAAACTTCTTCCTCCCTCCGTTGTTTTTCGCCCGCTCATCCCGCTGTCAGCGAAACGGTTGACAAGCTGCCGACCAGGGGATTGAAGGCGGGCTGCTTCACCTGCTGGCACCTTGAGGGAACGACGGCTTCGACATCTTGTTGTTAAAAACAACATTTAATGAACCACCTTACAATACAATCCACCGGGTTAAATACACTTCTAAAAACAAAAGCACTCTCGCAGTCCAATCAGAATCGGAAAATGTCCTTCTTTCTCACATTCTGGTTGGCTGCCGTTGGAAGGTACATCCTCACGCCCCTTCACCCAATGCCTTCATCTGTACCCGCCTCTCCCACGTCGATCGCCGGTGCGCCTCTCTCTCCTCTCTCTCGAAGACTGGCGCCGGCCTGTCGTGGCATCGTGCTCCGAGCTGGGGTCTCAGGGTTGAGCCGACGTACCTGTCAGTTCACGGAACCCGCGTTGGGGATTCCCCGTGATGCTGCACGTGGCTTGGTTCCCAGACCACGGTCCATTGTCCGCTGGCCGCAGATCTCCGCAGAAGAAATCAGCCGTCACGCCGTCTTTGTACAGTCCTGGCCACCGCAGGGGGTACAGGAGGGCAGGCCGCCGCAGGGGGTGAGGAACACTAACCGTGCAAGATGGCGACCGCGAGGAGCCTTCCGATGGCTGCTGCACGCTTGTGCCCAACACAGGCCATAACATTAGAATCATGGCACGCGTGTCATGATCGGCATGATTTACATGCCATGCTCCTGGCGCTTTACTGCCGTTTCATAAATAGGGCTCCGTCTACTGACCAGAGGGAGCTACGTAGCTCTCGTCGGACGGCTCAGTATGATGATGATGATGATTGTGGTTCGGTTAGGAAAGGACGCTAATTTCTGCAGCCCTTGTAGGGAGCACGGCTAAGCGTCCGTGGGGGTGGGGGAAAGGGAGTGAAAGAGATAGAGAGGAGAGAAAGGCCGTAGTGGAGGGCTCCGGAAATTTAGACCACCTGGGGTTCTTTAACGTGCACTGACAACGCACAGTACACGGGCCTCTGGCATTTTCGCCTCCATCGAAATTGCGACCACCGCGGCCGGGATCGAACCCGCGTATTTTGGGTGGCAGCCGAGTACCGTAACCACTACACCACCGCGGCGGACAAGGACGGCTCAGTATCGCTGACATTGGCAGCTTGGGCCGCACGTACGAGACGCGCTCGCGTTCGCCCATAGCGCGCGCACGTTGGAAAGCGACGCGACAGCGACGCGCGCGTTTCTTCGCTGCTTTCCGGGCGTGCTGCGAACCACACGAACGCTCGCGGCGTCGCCCCTTGGAACAGTCTGCCGCAGGTTTGGAGCGCGTGTCTGAAAGGAAATAAAACGAAAGAAGGTGGGACGGGCGGTCGCTGCTGCTATAGAGTTGGAGACGCGCATCGCGTTCTCGTATTTCCCTGTCACAGTCTGCCCAATTTCGCTTCTTCTCTCCGCCAGGCAGTGCATTCTGGCGCTGATGTCGCACATGGAAAACTCGACTGCACGGAGCCTACACGAAAATTGGTTTGGCACAACATGACTGCATGACTATCATAAATGACAGGTCATAACATGAAAATCGTGACATGCATGTCATTAGCGGCATGATCTACAAGCCACTCGTTTCCTTAAAGGGCTGTATACCAAAATTGCTATGGCACGACACGACTGCATGACGAACGTAAATGACAAGTCATAACGTTAAAATCATGATATGCGTGTATGAGCGGCATGGTTTAGATGCCACAGTCTTGGTGCTCTTGCGGCCGTTTCGTTAACTTCATATGTACCAAACTCGGTATAGCGAGACAACAATGCAAACCCATTTTACGTTCCCTATGCGTGCTTCGCATTTACTTGATTCCCACTGCACGTGGGATATGCCAATTTTTTTTTTGCCTCCACATCTGTAGTACACATCTATTTTTTTTCAATTAAATAACAGGCTACAATACTGTGTAATTAGGACGCTACTGTTTCGGGACATTGATGTCGTCCACCATGTCCCGGAAAAAAAATGGATCAAACATTAGTTCGATATTTTGCTGGAGGGAAAAGAAAGGAGACTTTGCTTTCAAAGCGCGGAAAGCACGAATTACGACAGGTGTCATTGGCTTTCGCAAAGACACAGAGAGACCCATGTTTGTTAATGATCATCTAACCCCACAGGACAAGAGGTTGCTGGCTCAGGCTTCTAAAAAAGGCTAAGAATTCGAAGCATCTATGGGCGGATTCCTGCGTGATCAAGGCCAGAAAAAGTGATGACTGCCGCGTGTTCCGTATGCGCGAAGCAGGCCTATCTGTCTATTTTTTCAATAGGTGGTGGCCTCTAAAATTTTGAACAATCATAGATTCCTCTTTTTTCTTATCAACAGACTAACCCCCCCGCCTTATCACTGATTCACTTCAACGTCCGTAGCCCAAGAAAGCATCACGACGACCTCATACACTTCCTATAAGCAATCGATCATACATTTTCTGTCATATTCCTCTCTGAGACATGGCTAACAAATAACGATGGAAATCTGTATGGCTTATCTAACTATACTTCTGAGTAGTGGAACCGTGACTCAACCCGCGGTGGCAGTTTGCCACCTTTATTGATTCATGGCTGTCATATAGGGGCCGTCGAGACCTTTTCCTTGCAAACTTGAACTGTGAATTAGTCTGGCTTGATTTGACCACACAGTTTTTTTTTCCCGGAACGGCAGAAACGCAATCGTTGTATCAATCCACCGCTCTCTGTCTTCATCTATTGTTTATTTTTGCTGGCAACTTGAATCCTTCTTAAACGTTCTTGTTTCTGGTGACTGATTGATTTGTGGGGTTTTACGTCCCAAAAGCACGATCTGATGATGAGAGACGCCGTAGTGGAGCGCTCTTTAAATTTTGACCACCTGGGGCATTTTAACGTGCACTGACATCGCACACTATACATGTGCCTCAACATTTCACCTCCATCGAAATGCAGTCGCCGCCGCCGGGATTCCACCCCCCGACCCCGGGATCGGCAGCCGAGTACCATAGCCACTAGACCGCCGTGGCGGGGGGTTCTTGTTTCTGTAAATAAAAACATCATCATATGCGGCGACATTAACATTAGCATACTTTATCTTTACAGTCATTCATGATCTGATCATGTTCGAGTTTTCCAAAGCTTTGGCTTCTCTTTGTTAACCACAGACCATACTATGTGCGATCCATCAGGCACGAATACATTAAGTGACCCCATTTTGTCCAGTTTGATAGCGAGCGCCTGTGCGGCCATTTAATGACCATTACCTTCCTTTCCTCGGAATAGGATCTGCTCCCTTGTCCCGCCCTACAAACCACAAACAACTCATGAAAGCGGTGTTTAACACAGAAACATTTGTTTCCTTGGTTAACTAATTAGATTGGTCTGATGTCACACAACATGAATTTCCTGAGCAATCCTACGACTTATTTACTGCCATAATTACGGACTGCATAACACACAGCTTATCGTATGTCCCGATTTCTCCGTGATATAAAGAGCGAGGAAACCCACGGATCACTAACGGATTATCGCGCTCTATTTACAAGAAAAGATAGAACGCATAAAAAACTAAAATGCCTGCCATTTACCACGACGCTACAAATTCGATATAAGAAATATTCGAATGCGCTTGGTGCAGTTTTGAAACACGCAATACGGGACCATTTTCAAGAGAGCACATTGCTTAACGGAAATGATACCAAATGAAACTGGCAGATAATTCAAGAGTTCTTGAACAAAACCGATTCCCGTGCGCGATTAACTAAAATAAATACTGCATCCAGGACATGTGCTGAGCCAATTGACATCGCCAACGCTTTTAACGACCATTTTGCCAACAACGGGGATAATCAAGACACACCGTCACTTTCCCCCTTATCGCGCTGTCCGCAATCCTTTTACTTGTATCCTACTTCTAGTGCTGAAGTTCGCTCTGTCATATCATCGTTAAAAACAACCGGGACTGGTTTAGATTCCATTCACCCTTCACGAGTTAAGCTGATAAACGATTAAATTTCACCTGTTCTTGCTAGCATCATCAACAAAATCTTCAAAAATGGCACATTTCCAACTTCTCTTAAGAATGGGAACATAACTCCCGTAAGAAAGGTAAACGTGAATGTATTAACATTTACCGTCCGATTTGCATTCTTCCATTTTTTTTTTGGTAAAGTAATGGAAATGATTGTGTACAAACATCTTGTGTCATATTTAAAAAAATTTCGACTTACTCTCTCCTCATCAGTTTGGCTTCCGTCCAGGTTTCTCAACTGAATTGACGCCCATTATTTTCACACACAAAGTCAAACTAGCTATTGATGATGATTCACTCTTTGGTGCAATTTTTGTTAACCTTTCTAAAACTTTCGACTCTATTAATCACGCCATTCTTTTACATTAACTTGCATCTTACGGCATTACAGGGCGAGCCCTGAGCCTTATAGTTATTTAAAAAAAGATCGCATGCTGTCCAAATCGACGGTAGCGTTTCCAGACCCAAGATCACTAACCAAGGATTGCCTCGAGGATCTATATTAGGCCCTCTGCTTTTTCTACTATCCATCAATGCTACAATCACCAATCAACAGTGATTGATAATTGTGACACTGATGGTTTGCCCCTAACATTTCGCCATTCTGACTACTTGTTATATCAACCATATATTCATCTCATAAAAGCATCCCCGTACTCCAAGAAAAGCTAGCCGTTGACTTAAAAAATGTCAGTGATTGGTGCTCTAGTAACTTGCTGCACTTTAACCCAACTAAAGCTACATTTCTCATATTTTATTCTCCACTTTTAAAAGTAGCACCCGCCGTGCTCACGACATGGGACAATAAAATACCGGTTACTAACAGCGCCAGGTTTCTAGGTGTGACATTAAATGAGCCCCTGAAATATAATTTAACAAAACGTGATACTGGGCTAGATGATCCATGTTCGTTATCACGGTATTGGGTAATGTAAGCGCAGGAACAACACTCACAGTGACACGAGGAGACAGGACAAGCGCTCACTTTCATCTACCTTTATTTGTGGCTACGCCGACAAATATATACACATACCATACACATGCTCCATCAGTCAAGCACATCGCAACCGTCATCCGACATCCCATATCATTGCACACAACCTTCTAGATATTTTATCTCTCCTTTCCTAAGATTAACAGACATTTCACTAATGCACTCTTTGCCCTTCCTGAAAATAAAATATGCTTCTAACAGTTCACGTGCCGTCTGGTCACTTCCCTTACCAAAAATTTTCATTTCTTTCCAGCTTGGCTCGCAATCACTACATCTGTGTCTAGAAAGGGAGTAAACAGAAGAGAATACGAGAAGAAACATGGCGTAGAATATGCTAAGTGTGCCAATACAGTAGTCTATGAGGTTCCAATGGCTTGCAGTGTACCTTATATAGGACAAAGAGGTCGTTGCTTCAATGACCGGGCAATGGAACACGCACGTGCTCTTAAGAACGGGAGAAGTAATATGGCAGAACATTGGGCAAGATGTAGTGATTGCGAGCAAAACTGGAAAGAAACAAAAATTCTTTGTAGGGGGGGTGACCAGATGGCACCTGAACTGTTAGACGCATATTTCATTTGAAAGAAAGGCAGAGTGCATTAGTCAAACGTCTGTTAATTTTAGGGAAGGAGAAATAAAATGTCTAGAGGGCTGTGTGTAATGATATGTGATGTCGGATGACGGTGGCGATGTGCTTGACTGATGGAGTATGCGTATGGCATGTGTATATATTTGTCGGCGTAGCCACAAATAAAGGTAGATGAAAGTGAGCGCTTGTCCTGTCTCCTCGTGTCACTGTGAGTGTTGTTCCTGCGCCTACATTACCGTGATACTGAAATATAATCTTCATGTCCCTTCACTAATGCACAGTTTCTTTTGGCATACACGTAATCATTAAATCACATAATTATTTCCAAAGACACATTATTCGTTCGCTATATCACTCCTACATTCATAGCCATCTGTCTTACTGCGTATCTAGGTCGATGAGCACATCGCACAATGCGTTTTAGAACAGAGAATGTCGAAGGAGCCAACGTTCCGACAAGCGGACTTGTCTTCGTCAGGGGGCAACTGCCTTCTCCAGCGTTCGTTTATGTACGCCTTTGCACACTCTCCCCCGTCCTCAGAAAGGGAGGAGCAGCACGTGCGAACAATAACAAAAGAAGGCGGGGGGGGGGGGCGGGGTGAGTGCAGGGGCAGTTGGGTGGCAGGTGTTAGCGTTACTTATAAAGTGGCAAGGACGAAAGCTTCCCAAGAATCTGCTCCTTGTACATATCTTGCAAATGCATTGTGGGCGCAGTGTTAGAAGGCAGGTTGAAAAAATGAACACATGCTCGGAACAGAAGTTGTTCCTATGGCATGTGTCCCCCTCTCCACCCCACACCACCTGCGCCGCACCAACAGTGCGTTTCACCGAACCCTTGTTGCTAAAACTAGAACTACACTGTTTAACGCCCTTGTTGTCGTCGAACTGAATGGGGGCTCCACACCTGAAAGTGAACTTTCTGGGAGAAACATTGTTAGCTTGTGCATACCTTAACCTAGAGATGGGCAAAGCGGCTCACTTGAGTGAACGGCTCAGAACGGCTCAGCTCACTCCAATGATCCAGTTCATTTCAACGGCTCACCGGTTCACCGGGACCGAGGGAAAACGCTCTGGCGCGAGGGAAGAACGGGACCGGCCGGAGCGGTGGGCGGCCGTTCGGCTGCCTTGCATTAGCGTCCGTGGTTTGCCCATATCAATGGGGGCCCTATTAACATCCCTGCTTAAGGCAAGCGAAGCACACATAACTACCGCGTATATGACTTCCGCACAATTCAACTCTGCGAGGGACCTTATATTGCAGTGATCGTTCTACACGTAAGTAATATGCGCTAACCATTAAAAAACTAACTGCAGGGTATGTGAGAGCTTTTTCTCTATTTTTGTTTCCGGTTCATGCAGTTTTGTTAGGAGAGACACATTTTCATTCGCTGAGGGGTGAGGTGGGTGGCAGAAATTATGAGGCGCTTAGCAGATACTAACATGCATAATAATCTTATCTGACAACAATACCACAAAACTTAATTCGACCAACATGTCTTCCGAAAATCATATAACCAAGAAATTTGAAACGCTGCGCGCGTGTGTATGAGTGTCTGTTTTCTGTCTGTGACTCTGTATCCAGTTCGTGCTTTCTTATTCTTCCTAGAAAGTATGCCTGCCTCCGCTTCATGGAATGGCATACAAACAGCCTTATCGGCGCGGTACCGGCTCGTCTACAATTCACCACGTATCCGGGCGTCATGCATTTTCCATCGGCACATTTCGCTAGAAAGAACGTGACATGTTCTTGCTGAGAAGTCGGTTTGTGCACTGGACTGGAGCGCACCGCCCATTATTAGATATCGCTACCCTTGACTCTTGACCATCGTGAATGCGAAGAGGGCAAACAAAAGCCCCTGTTGCTGCGCGTCAAGTGTTGGCTAAGTCCGTAGTAGCCACGTAAAAACGTGGCATCGTCTGCTAATCCTCCTCGTGGAGGATTAGCAGATTGTCACTAAATTTATTTGCTGTGCGGCGCCACCGTGTACGGACATTGTGAATATATGAACCATCATGTCGAAAAATAAGAAAATTTGTAAGCTACCCGTGTTGTCGTCCTTTATTCATCTTGGTTCTGTCAGAATTTTGCGCTGCTTTTTCCCATTTGTAACAGCAAACTCATTTTCTTTCTCTGAAACACGTTCACCTTTCGACAAATCATATTACTGCTAAAGAAAGATAGATTGCTGAGGTAAAAAAAGAATTACGCGGCACCGTTCCAAATTGGCCCGGGTTTGTTTTTCAACGGAAAAAACGAAGCACCTCCTTTCTGTTCTGCTGCACGGCAGTGCAAAGAAAGGGTCGTTACTTGGAAAGTGCGCTTTTGTGGCGCCGCGCATATTTACAACAGTTCCATAAGTAATTACAGCCGCACCAAGGTAGCGTTAAAGAGATACAATGAAGAATTCCCCACGCTGTGTGCGAGACAACCCCCTTCACGTTTGAAACGTACATGCGAGATTTGCTTTGAAATATCCGGAAAGTCAGCACATGCCGTGTTTCACTATCCCGTGTCGGGACCTGTCTTAAATCAAGCACTTAATTTTAACGTATGTCACTGTGAATGGATGCATTTCTGGAAGACGTTCATTTACCTAAAATATTTTAGAGTGCCCGTCAGTCTGGGTGCCATCATGATGTGCCGCAAATTTGAAGAGATGTTTAGCTTCCGTCACCCATTGAGAGAAACAAAGATGTCGAAAATATCTGTGCAGCCCATATAAACAGATCAAAACGAAGTGCGGTCATGCCATGATTTTTTTTCCAACATGCGCCACGACGAAATAATATGAAGCCTTGATACAACACGGCATGTTATTCGTTTTATTGATGTACTAAAATACATGCTCAGGAAGTTCAGAGGACTGGATGATATGGGTTACATATTTATAACTATACTAATGAGCACTAATGAGGACGTAAGCTACGTTGACCTGTTGTCTTTAATGACACCAAATATCCTTCGAAGTGTTGCACGAGCTCACGATGAACTGCCTCACGCAGCGCACACAGCGAGCGAGATGCTAGTAGCGCGAGTCATCCCTCAAGGGCCAACACTCGTCGCCGCCGGCGAAACGAAAAGCGATCCAGGTACTTCAGTTCAGCGCGGCTCACCGCGTTTCATTGAGCGAGAGAGAGTCCAAAAGAACCGCCACTCATTTTTACTGAGCCGGCTCACCTCGGCTCTCTGAGCGAGAGAGAACGCACGGTTCACTGAGCGAGAGCGAACCGCCTCCCGCCCTCGGTTCACTGAGCGAGAGAACCGCCGTCCGCTCTCCCAAAGAACCGCCGCTCAGCTTTACTGAGCCGGCTCACCTCGGCTCTCTGAGCGAGAGAGCACGCACGGTTCACTGAGCGAGAGCGAACCGCCTCCCGCCCTCGGTTCACTGAGCGAGAGAGAACCGCCGTCTGCTCTCCCAAAGATCCGCCGCTCAGTTTTACTGAGCGGCGGATCACTCGCTCTTTGGAAAGAGCCGCTCAAAAGATCCGGATCACTTCTGAGCGACCCATCTCTACCTTAACCTTGTGTCGTCTTTGTTAACCCCCCACCGTATCTAATGGACTCAAGGGTTCCCTTTGAAAGGTTTATGCCTGTAGGCTGGAGAGTACTGAACCTGTATATGAGATACGATTCCCTGTATTTTCTGACCCGCGGGGAGCGGAAGTGTCCCTGAAGTATGTGGAGTTTCAGTTCGTCGAAATTATAACCTGTCATATTAAAATGCTATGCCACTGGCTTCGGCAGGTTATTCGCGGTCTCCGCGCGGTGCCTGTTTAATCTAACAATAATTGGTTGGCCAGTTTCGCCGATGTATTGCTTGTGACAGAGTGAACATTCCAACATGTAAATAACGTTTGAACAAGTGCAAGTGAAACTTGATTTTACATGATGGACATAGTCACTTCCCGTGCTTTTCAGCGCCTATCAACGCTTCTCAGCGTTTCCATAGTCAACGCGCGCATTTCGCTCTCTCTGTCTCTCTCTCTCACACACAAGACAGCAGATGGAAGAGTGAGAGAGCTCACACGCCGGGAGGCACGCGCCGAGGGCGCGCCTCCCACACGCGCCCTCCTAATAGCGCGTTCCTAGTAGGTAACGCGCTACTGCAACGGACGGACGGACCCAAACCTTAAGGAGCTTCGCCCCTAAAAGGAGCGACCCTTTCAATGTGGTAATCCTTTAGCGCTCGCGTACTTAAAGTGCTATAATTACCAGGTAAAAATTATGCGATACGCAGTAACATGAAAGCAGCCTGTTTCTTCTTTTCGCAGATGTACGTCGTGACAAGCAGCCCCCTCAGGATCCTCTGGAGTAGCTTCTTTCCCGAAAGCGCACGGAAAGCTCGTTACGAGCAGGTGGAAGAAACACTGAGAGGAGAACCTGACTGGCTTCTGTCGAACGCAACCATGGTCGTGCAGATCAGAAATTTTGACGTGTTCTAGAAGCATCAGGAGTACAACTGATTAAGAAGCGCGGTACCCTACATCAAGATGTGCATGTTTACCGCTACAATAAAACGCGCGCTTGGAGAGAAGATACGACACGGGTCGCCTTTTCTTTGTACGTCCTTGTTCTATTCTGGCGATAAGCGTGTAAAGCAGAAACCAATTACGTCAATTTGTACACCGAGACGTGTAACACTTGTAGCCTCCCGGAAAGTTGGGGGAGACACGACATCGCGGTTGACTCAGGAATAAAGGTGCGAGTACTGCGAACACAGCAGAAGGCTGACTTTCGGTGAGACTTTGTAGTGGGAGCACGCTGTGCTGAAAGTACTCCTTCGCGAGTATGGCATTCACGAACGCCCTCAATGTGAGGCAATGGTAATGTCCTATAGCCATTTTGCTGAAACGTGAGCGCCAACTATGGTGTCATCGTGTGACTGTCACCAAACAGTCAGCTCGAAACATCGGAACAGTGAAGTTGAACTTGACAGCTGCCTTGTGAAAATCTGCTCCGCATTCTGATTACAACACTTCCTGAAAATTGGGGACTACGATGTGTGCAAGTAGATTTAGGATTTACGGGGTATAATATCGCTGTTTTAAGAACTTTCCAACTACAGGCGGCTTCTTGTCGCACTGTTTTTTGAGCGCTGCTCTTATTTTAAGACAAAACGTCAAAAAGTATCAAAGTAACAATCTCTAGGCAGTACCTTTCAGTAAGTACATACCATGGGTTCTCCCTTAGAGCTTCTGCAAAGTCCCCTTATACCTTACTTACTAGAAAATATCACCACTTTCTGCCCCTACAAGGGTCTCTCGTTGCACAACGCACTACTCTAAACGCAGTTCGTACATTGCGACGTTATGTGCGCGGTACCAAAAGAACATATCATCGCAGCTAACGTGAAACGTGGGAACGTGCGAAGTATGCGGTGATGCGCCAGTGTTTCCCACAGGAAACGTCAGTAGCTGCTATTGGGCTTGCTTTACCGTCGCCCCGACGAGGACTACGCTTGACGATGACAGTCCGGACGCATTGTTAGAAACTCGTTAGAATCGCTTCTGACACGACCACCCTACACTTACGCTGTCTGGGTGCGCTGCTTCCAGGATCGGCCCAGAAATGCACATGCGCTGTCTGACTGCACTGTCTCCAGGATGGAACGCCGCTAGGGGCGCCTACGAGTGTAGTCGCGCTCGCATGGAGCTCCGCAATTTTGCGTTTTTTGTCCAGCTCTTTCTGACTGTGACGGACCTTTTTGCTTGGATCTGATCCAAGAACATCTTCGACACCTTGGGGTACCAGTTTTGTAGCTGAGGACCCAATCTCTACTTCAAGAGCCCGGACCTGACCTCCTAGGCCTAACGCCGAGTAACCCGCGGCACCTGCGGCGGGGCCGGAGCGGCGGGGGTGCACGAGCACCCGATGGCCGCTTCTGCAGCTAAGGCTCTGGACGCGGGGAGCTCGCACTCTCCTCACCCCAACGAAAATTCCTAACATGACGCCGATAGCATGCACTGTCGAGACGCAGACGCGCATCATTACGCCTTCGCGGGACCCGAATACCACGGACGCCGGCACTCCCCGACAGCGGGAGGTGGATGGAGACTGGCAGACGGTGCTGACGCTACGCCAGTGAAAGGCACAGGCTCGGGAACGCCATGCAAAGACGCCGAACCATGACGGCGTCTCTCACCCGCAACAGTCATCCAACGGGCAGACGCAGTGTCCGCGCAGGAAGCCCAGGTATCGCAGACTACCACCTCTACCAAGAGACGAATTTAAGGTCATAGTGAGGCCACACCAGGGCCTTCCCATAAAAAATTTCACAAGCCCGACACTCGCCGACGCTGTAATAGGAGCATGTGGGGGTTAAATCACAGGTGAGCAGTTCTTGCTCCGCATCAAGCCTGGCTCGAATATATTCATATTCTCTACACCGCACCAAGAGGTTGCCGAGAAAGTCAGACCATCTCATGGTGAATTGGGCAGCCGCATTCGGTAAACGCATATGTAGCGACCGGTGATGGCGTCACCCGAGGCGTGATTCATGGGCTGCCGCCACATACTCCACCCGACGTGATCAAGGCAAATCTCAAGGTGCGTACCCAAGGTGTAGAAATCTTACATGCACGGATGCTCGGTGACACGAAAACGGCAGTGATCACCTTTTACGGCACAACCATACCTCGCTGTGTCTACTATCGTGGCGGCGAACTGCCTTGCTACCCCTACAAAAACACCACGCGAGTGTGCAAAGTCTGTTACAATGTCGGCCATTGTTACAATGTCTGACGTATGCCCCCAACTGGACACTCCGGTATGTCGAACCTGTGGCATGCGAGAGCCCGTTCCCAGCCATGAGTGCAAGCCAAAATGCGCAACATGTGGCGACGAACATCTCAAAGGAGACCGCAATTGTAAGAAGAGGCTGAAACCTCTGCGTCGCAATTCGAACAAAACTTCAAGTACTAACGTTTCGCGCTCACCGCAACAGAACGCCATGGTGAAGGCTGAGAAGCCGATTCGTTGGTGCAGCTCGGAAGACACTGACTGGCCCAGCCTGCCACCTGCACCCAACAGGCCTTGCCCGAAACATCGATCAAGATCGCGGTCTCGGTCAAGGTCTCGGTCAAGGTCTCCTGCGAGGTCCCGGTCGATGTCCCTGTCAAGGTCCCGCACTGCAACGACGCCCCGCCTCCCGCTCCATCGAACATCTCGAGTCCAGGGCTCCAGGTCTCTCCAAGTCGCCGTGCCAAGGGAAGGTAAGCTGAGCATGTCCCGTATCTCCCATTGCTCCTATCACTAGCAATCCAGAATACCAAAGAATTGTAGCAGAGAACAGACTCCTTCGCGAGAGTCTGGTCGAGATGAAGTGAGAGTTGGCTTCCCTCAAAGTTCACCATACACGAACTCCCCAAGAACCACCACAAAAATTGGCTAGCCCCACACCTTGCCAAACAGCTATGCCTTCGGGCACACTTGAACACACCCTCCCACAAATTATGCAGCAGCTTGAAAGCATACAGTCTTTTCAGCAGCAAATGTATTCCGAATTTCAAAATCTTAAAGCTTACGTTGACGAATCTGTCTCTCACACTAAGAGTAACTTAAGGAAACGTACGAATGCTAGGCCGGGTGAACCTGTCAGCAGGAGGCCGAAACAGACAGACACCACTGATAGTGCCATTCCCCATCATGACGAACGCACGCAGTAATATTCACACGCACGTAGACCACCTAGATATCTGGCACTGGAACTGGCGCATCTTTCATAAGCGTGCAGCAGCTCTACACCAGTTCATACAACAAACGCCAGTTAAACCGGATATTATTTGTCTGCAGGAAACAGGCGCCAAGCCAGTTGCACTTCGGAGTTATTATACTATAGCCAACCCAGATTTCCCAAAAGTTGCGACGCTGGTGGCTAATGATATCACCTCAAATGTACGTCATATACGGGAATGTCATACTGCACACCAAATTGTTGAGATTTACGCGCACAAGAGGGGCAAGGCTAGTGCCTTCATCGTGAATGTGTACAGCCCGCCCAAAGAAAAGGGCGCAGATTTCGAATCGCTGCTTGCTGGAGTGGTCTCCCTTTTGCGCCGCCAGGATCGTCTCGTTTTCTTGGGCGATTTTGATACATCTCACACCAGCTAGGGCTACAGACGTGACACCGCAAAAGGGAACCTCCTAGAGAAAGCCACAGACAATCACGGACTCCAGCTCATCACACTCCCCACCATGCCCACGCGATTGGGCAACAGCGTCAGCATCGACACTTCTCATGACTTAGCATTTACATTGAACTTACGCGATGCCACCTGGTCTAATCTAGACGAAACGCTCGATTGATTGATTGATTGATTGATTGTGGTTTCGTTAGGAAAGGACGCTAATTTCTGCTGCTCATGTCGGGAGCACGGCTAAGCGTCCGTGGGGGTGGGGGAAAGGGAGTGAAAGAGATAGAGAGAAAGGCCGTAGTGGAGGGCTCCAGAAATTTAGACCACCTGGGGTTCTTTAACGGGCACTGACAACGCACAGTACACGGGCCTCTGGCATTTTCGCCTCCATCGAAAAGGCGACCGCCGCGGCCGGGATCGAACCCGCGTTTTTTGGGTGGCAGCCGAGTACCGTAACCACTACACCACCGCAGCGGACCGAAACGCTCGGCAGCGACCACTACCTCATTAGTGTGTCTGTATCCTCTCCTAGGGTTCGCAGGACTACGGGTCAGGTGACGATAACGGATTGGTCTAAATACAGACAGATTCCACTACCGGACGCTACGCTCCGCGATGCTAAGGCGTGAGCCGATCACTTTGCGACGCGCATGGTTCTGTTTCAAAACGCATAGCCCTTACATCTGAAGCGCCTGTTGTTGACCGGCATCTACTCCACATGTGGAGTAGACGTAGTCTCTTTAAGCGATGGAAGAGTCAGCGCCTCAATCGTAAACTGCGTCTTAAGATAGCCGAGGTTTCGGAACGCGCTAACGAATGTGCTCTCAAACTGGAAACTGAAAGCTGGGTCGAGTTCTGTGACTCAATGAGGGACACGTTAAGTACGGCCAAGACATGGGCTATTTTACGAAGTTTGCTCGACCCTGGTAGCACCAAAACTACGGTGTCCCGGACAATCCGAAAACTGGTCTCTGATTTTACCGGCACGGAGGAAGAATTACTGAACATCCTCCGCAAGAAATACGTAGGCGACGTAGTAGATATGCCATGCACCACTGAATACGAGGGCTTGGCGAACGCAGACAGGGATGCGCCGATTACCAGAGCTGAGCTTTTTGCTGCGGCAAAACTGCAAAACGCAACACATCACCGGGACCCGATATGCGTTTCTAACGCCATGCTACGAAATCTTAGTGACGATTGCCTGGATGAACTAATACAATACTTTAACGAGCACATCTGGGAACGTGGAATCCTTCCGCCAGTATGGAAAGAGGCCTCGATCGTACTAATTCCCAAGTATGGAAAAAAATTGACGGCAGATCCACGAGGTGAATGATGATGAGATTGGGCGAAGCTCCTGGAAGTAATCATCGGTTAAACCGTGAAATTTCTTCCGTTAATTCGCCCGATAAAAATGACGTGAAACGATTGATTAAATGTTTTATCAAACTTTTATTGCTGGTTTCCGTTGTCCTTTCATTATGACCGCTTTGTGGTCGGTGAAATGTAAGCTAAGTGGTTCTTGCACTGGTTGCAGATGAAAACCATTGCTTTACCTGGCGTCTTTCGTTAAGCAGCTGGCGTCTTTTCGTTTTGCTTTTAGAAAACATCTGGCGTCTTTCGTTGGTTTATTTCAGCAATCAACGGCGTTTTGAACAAAATTTTTATTGTTTAATCACGCACAGGAGAAATCTCACCAGGCACTACCTTGGAGGTAAACAATGGCTGCTACTGGGAATGAGAGACAGCAGAAGTCGGCTTTTAACACTTCTACTTCTACTAACGTTTCCTACTGGAACATGCCAATGGCTGCTAATGGGGAATGAGAGACAGAAGAATTCGGCTTTTAGTTAACGCGCACGCTGCGAATTTTTTTTATTGTTCAACAACGCACAGGAGAAATCTCCCACCGGCACCACCTTGGAGGTCAAAGCGTAAGACTGGTTACGCACTACGACTACGACTACGAGGGACGAACGGGTGCCGCTTTAAGGAGCTTCGCCCCTAAAAGACCCACCTTAGAAAACCTCCGTCCGATTTCTCTGACTTCTGGCCTGGGCAAGCTTTTCGAGAAGGTCATTCAAACCCGCCTAGTACACTACCTTGAGGATCGAGGCTTTTTCCCTACTCGTACACTGTAAAAGAAAAATACTCCCAGGTGGGAGTAAAATGCCTGTCCTCTAGCGACCCCCCTATTGGGAGTTTTTTTCTACTCCGGACCTCCGGAGTAAAGCTTTTACTCCGGCTGGCCGGAGTTATTCCGTGGTGCCTCCGGACTACTTTTTGCTATTTTTCACTCCGGCTCGCCGGAGTTATTGCGTGGTGCTTACGGACTACTTTTCGCTGTTTTTCACTCCGGCGGGCCGGAGTTCTTGCGTGGCGCCTCCGGACTAATTTTCACTGTTTTTCACTCCCGCTAGCCGGAGTTATTGTGTGCTGCCTCCGGACTACATTTTGCTGTATGCTACTCCGATGCGCCGGAGTTTTTACGTGACGCCTCCGGAATAATTATTGCTGTTTTTCACTCCGGCTGACCGGAGTCATTGTGTGGTGCATCCGGATTATTTTTTATTATTTCAGTCCGGCGGGCCAGGAATTCTGAGTGACGCGCCAGGAGTACCTCTGTGTATTTTTCTTCCCGCTCTGGCTGGCTAGTCTCTGCATGCCTCTTTTCAGACACTTAAATGGTATTTATTAATCGGCCAGGTTGGAGATGTGTGGTGGATTGCGAGTGATCGTTTTACCCCATCATCAACATAAAACATTGAGAAACAAATGCTGTATAAAAGTTTATTGCATGATTCGCACAGCGTGCAAACAGGGCACACAAACAAATAAAGCACCAAAAGTGGCAAGAAATAATACAATAATTGCAGTACAATGCAGTAATATGCACAAGCACAACCATAAGCACTTTTTCACACTGTACAGTTATTTAGGCTGCAATGAACGAACGTTTTTTGCTGGAGTAAAAGAAAGGCAAAATAACGAAACAAGGAACAGAAGAATTCGCACTGAAGACAATATTTATATATATATAATCTGCATGAACGTGTCAGAAACACAACGCTAGCTGTTGTCTCCAAAGCTTAAATAGAGGTAGTGGAACTGTTTACGAAGGATAATTCTGCGAGTCGCCCGTGTATGTGCACTGTGGTTTGCATTCCACTGTGTCCAGGCCTGCCGGCAGCACGCCAAACATGTGTTCTTTGGCCGCAGTACTGTGGTGTGGGCCATTCGAACTAACGTAGCCCTGCACCGCAAACGTTGTTCTAATGCAACGTTGCGCTATACTCGATGATAATGCAGGTGCGCGCCCTTCCTTTTCCTTTATATATATATATATTTTTTGCGTTTCTTGAAAACCACGGAACCACCATTAGCCGGGACTTTGCCTTTTCTAACAATACTAGTGCTGCACGACAACTGTCACTCAAAGTAGTGAGAGCGGGACAGACGGGGGGAGCTAACAAAGGGATTGTAGAAGCGGGACCGTGAGAACGAACGACAAGAACGACTCGGAGAGCGGACGAGAAGGGACCCAACGACGACCGATACGAAGAGATTTGTTTGGTGCATATGGAATTACGTTTGTTTAAAGCTGAAAACGCATGTACATAAATAACGTGAAAATATCGAAGCGTTTCTTCCACTCAACGAGCATCAAGCAACCATCTACACTGAAGAATTACATCGAACAATACTGTGCCACTCGATAACTCTTTTTCACATGCTATTTCCTCTATCTCATTCTGCGTGTGGGTTAACATCAATAATAATAATAATAATAATAATAATAATAATTAATAATAATAAAGCACAAGTGAAAATACTGAAACAAGACCATTTTATCGTTTAATTTGCTCCTGAAATCCGCTTCTACGCCAACGGCCGCGCCGTACCGCAGTATTTGGCAGAGGAAGCTGGGCCTTGAGGCACGCGACTGATGCGGTTTGTGTTGACTGATTGGGCAGGATATAAAGACTGATGTACGCCACTGTGCTGTACGTCAACCGCGTACAGCACCTAAGATTCAAGACAAGCTCTACACTTTCAAAAGCTATAAAGCGGACAAATTTGTGCAGCAGTGGGAGTGCGCTTGCAACAGCCACTAGGTGTGGCACCCGTCGATTTAGCTCAACAGTGCGAACCTAGGCATTTGAATGTGATATGCGAGTGCAATGTCACCATCTCTAGCACGAACAAGAGGTGAAAAGAACATAGCAAAGCAGACACCTTTCTGGTTATGCTCCCTCTCTATGCCCTTATTTTGAAGCACTACATTTAAAATCACAGAAGCGGGTCCAACTCGATCAAAGCCCACAGGGCATGCTCAAAAGCTAACAGCTTGATCTAAGTGCTTGCATTGAAGTTGAATAATTTCAATTTTTGTAGTTCTTTCTGCGTTTACCTCAAGAATACAAAAACAAAAATTTCTTATTCATATGTTTGGGGAAATATTAACAAGGTCACTGAAGTTTATTACAAAGGGTCTTTCAGTTAATTTGCCTCAGATTGTGATAAAAAAAAAGTTCCGCAGGCGCGTTACAACGATGCAATCATATTAGTATTTACTGTCGTATAGATCATCTGACATTTTTTTTTTCAATTAACTCAGGCAAATAACTCTGGCTTATTGTTTACCCTACATTTAGGCTGTTCTTTTAAGCGAAAAATATTCATTCGAGAAGTTGAAAGCATTCGAACTAGTGTACGGGCAACGTACTTTAATAGTGCATCGGTTTCAATTTTTCCAGGATTTAAAAGGGGCCTTACAAGTTACAGCACTTTTGAATATAGTCAGAGAACGGCGCAGGTCTATGGAGGATGCTCCTGTGAACATGTCAGGGAAATATTAATGCACTGCACGCACCACTCAATTCGCAATTTGGTTTTAAACTCAGCTGGAAAGCGCCTGCTCTTAATTTCAGTAAGTGACGTCACCGGGGCTACGACTACGCCACTTGCTTTTTTTCAGTCCTTTAAGAGATACACGCCCATTTCCTTCATTTGTTTAATTTAAAACGAACAAATAAAGCATAGCAGATTATCTCCGTTCTCATGAAATCAGCCAACACTGCTCTTTTTTTTTCAAGCGAATTAGCCGGCGCCTCCACTGATGTCATTTGTTGAAAGAAGAGCGGGCGCTTTCCAGCTGTGCTCAAAACAATATCTTGGATTCCCTGGAGTGTGCAGTGCAATTATATTTGGCCCAAATGTTCACATCAGCCCTTCACGACTGATCGGCACCTCTTTGACTCTACCCAGAAAAAAAAGAAAAGAAAAGGAATAGAGGGCTTCAAGCTTGCACTAAGCCGCGAAAAGCTCATGCATAGCGAAGCTAATCGGTGACATGCTTATTGCTGTGACGAGGTTGAACTTGACCACGTATTCCAGATCTGCTCCGCGCCGTCGATTTCATTCTCGCGTAGCGGCAAGCCTTCGATTTTCGGATCACGGTTTCTTCCGCGCGAGTGCGATTTAGCTTCGGGCTACCCATGGCTGCGTGCCTTTGTGCATAGCCTCGCGCCGTGAGAGGACGCATGCTCTCGCAGAGCTTCGCGGGACACTGTGCACCAGGCATATCAACGCATACAGGATTTTTCTTTCTCCTGCTTGCGGCCGCCAGCCGCCGTTTTGCCAGTGTATAGTAGTGGGCTTCGGCCATGTGCGCAGGAGAAGAAAGAAGCGCGCATGTCGTAGCGTCGTATGTGTTCGGGAACATCATCATCATCACCACTGTGCATTCGGCATTGCATAGTTCGCCCGGTCTCTTGGGGACATGAATTAAGGTGATGACATTTTTTTTTTTGGTTCTCCGGACAAGGAACGATTTGTTAAAAAAGCTTTGCTGTTTAAAGTGCTGTCGGACCCCTTAAAGAAAGTGCGCAAGGTTCGAATATACTACGGGACTGGGCACTTGCGTGCAGTGACATCAGCTCCTTCGAACATATACCAACAAGCAATCGATGATGCACATAGACCGTACGCATCAAGTAGCCGAGAGGGCGTAAAGTGTGGCCACGTCTTGTCAATACTCTTGTGGCGTGTCCAGTGCTGTATGGCTTCGCACATCACCGATCATCTTGTTGTAGCATGTTTGAGAGTGCTGATGACAAGTCTTGGAAACGCTTCGTCACGTGGTACTCATTCGAATCTCCTAGACCTCTTTAGGAGCCCGAAAACGTAAAGCCACTGAACCTATTACCGTGATTTTACATTATCAGGACAATAATTTACATGCTGCAAAATTCCCAATTGAGCAATTTGTGTTTAACGCAACTGCTTGAAACTTAGATAACTATAATGTTAATTACCTCAGTTCATTGAAACAATAGCCGGAGATGGACAAGATAACATTCAACAATACCAATATGGTGGCGTCCTTGAAGTTCACTCGTGAATTTTTATAAACCCTGACGTAATTGTTAACTGACGCACCCTGCGTGTTACCGTGTTTTGGACAACCTCTTTCTGCTTCCGGTCGACAAATCACGAAGCTAACAAAGCTAACTGCTTCATTTAACGGTTAAATGGCTGTTCATCCTACTGGAGCTGTTGTCATGAAACTCCTTTTTTAAAACGCAACACCGGCTGGGCTGTGCGATATATTTCTGCGCACACATTGAAACATTTCAGTAGAGTTTTAGCAATAGCGAAATAAAAACCGATATACAGGGCGTCCCACTTAAACGTAATGTAATTTTTTAAACGTAATGTTAGTTAGTTTTTAAAAATGACGGAGCGTGCTAGCGAGTTGCAACAAACTCGGCCGTGTAAAGCATCAAGTCTCCTAGTATTACGAGCTTTTTCATTCTTCATGATCAATTAATAAGAATAAACTAATTACCGAACTTTCTATTTGTTCGCTTCAGTAAGAATTGTCGATACCACAAATTCATATTTGCGTGCGCCCAATTCCTTCACAATGCCAATGCCCCGAAAGTTGTAGATCAAATAAAAAAAAATTCCTTTAAGCAGCATTGATAGGTATTTTGATACGTACCGTTAAAAAAAGCCCGCGAAATGTAAAAGTAACCACGTGACAGCGCCACTAATTCGGCGAAGAAAAAACTATACATGCGCTTGTACCTGCAGCGCTGTAGCAATCAGACGCACAGTGCGAGGGACGACGAAAGTGCATTATTACGCTCCGTAGTGACGTCGCATAAAGATGTGTTTTTTATTAAATGTGGGAACATGGGAATGTAGGCTGCATAAAGATATTATTCTCTTCGATTCGTCGAATGAAGCCCGCGCACGCACAAACACGCATCTTGTGGCCACCACAAACGCCAAAGATTGTCTCGGACAGCGCTGCAGAGACAAGCGGACGTTCTTCCCTGATCGGCTGCCTCGAAGCGCTAATTTAGTGGCGCTATCAAACGGTTATTGTATATCGCAGGCTTTCTTTCACGGCACATACAAGCAGACCATTTCACATTTCAATTTGATCTACAAGTATCTCAGCGACAATGTCTTGCTGAAGCGAATAGTTAAACAAGTTGTCTCATTAGTTTCGGCCAATTTATTGATTTTGGAAAACGAAAAAAGAAATCGTAACACTAGGGCACTTGATCCTCAACATGTGTGAGTTTTTTGCAAATCACTAAGACGCTCCATCATTTTTGAAAACATGGTTACACTTAGGTGGGACATCCTGTATGTGTCGGGGCAACCAAAGAGAGAAAAATGTATGGTACTCAGCTCATAAGACAGAACTATATCTTGCATACTCATGCCACACCAAATACAACAAGGAGATTCAAAGCACATAACAAAATAACACACTGCAATCTAAAGTTCGGCAGCAATAAAGGTATCACATTACACCTTTGCTTTTGTTAGATTATGACTAAATGTGCAAAGAAATGGCAACTAGGGTCGTTATCGGCTGCTACACGAGAAAAGCAACTTTGCACTGCTGGCAAGTAGCAGTTTCAGATTAGCTTATACCACGATATAAGCCGCCCTTGATTGCTGCATAACCAGCCAAAAGCGAAAATAGACATTTTCTTCTTACTTCGCACTTCATGACTGTGCGAAAAAAAAAACATTCCTGAAACCTTATACAAAGAGTGAAGGGAGACTCATAACAAAGTAAACTACGTCCCAAAGCATTTAAACGGCGAAAGTAAATGTGTAATACACGAAAAAAGAACAAGAAATGAGCAAATTGTAATAAGTCAGCGTCGCATATGCATGTCACAGTTCCTAGAATGCGCGAAACTTCCTTACAGAACATGTTGAGGCAAGAGAAATTGTTTTTATCAGGATGACACTACAACAGCCATGTCTGCTTTGAAAATAAAAAAAACTTCGCAATTTAATACGAAAACGTACTTAACAGTTGCCGTCTGCAACAAGCCGTATTCCCGGAACACACTCGTAGGCCAAGGATCGGGAGCGCGGTCGAATCTTGCACTTGGATAGAAGAGGGGAGAAGAAAGTCCCAAACCAACTTCTCGACGCAAAATACGTCAGCTGGCTTGGTGGCAGTGCACTTTCCTTCTTTTTCCTTGCAGCGGCCCTCCTGTGGTGTCTTTCTTCTCTTCGGACATACAAAAAAATAGAATAAACGAAGAGGACGGTAAATTCTTACAACATTTGTAGGTACACCGATTGTTAGCTATCAGGATGGCAGTAAACGAAAGAAAAATAAACGCACAGTTGAAGAGAGCAAAGATGAAAACTATTTACTAGGGTAATTAAACGGACTGAATAAAGCATAACCACACACTTCGCACAGCCGCCGACTTCGCTCGCATGACGGACATCGCGCTCCCTTTCGCGGTCAGTCAGGTGACTTTCGTTCAGTTCGTTTTCCCTCGCTTTTATTTTCGTTTCGCCTTTTTTTTATTTTTGCATGCGACGACTTCTCCGGCAGCTCCGGGCACTTGCGCTCATGCGCATTGTCACGAACGCACAAACACATGCGCCCACGAACACTTCTCAACGGGTTTTCAACAAGGCAGAGTGGCCCCCAGACCGAGAAAGCTTTCTTCTAGGCCGTCCAAGGAGAGATTCTTGTAAACACGGAAATATGAAGGGGGGGGGGGGGGGAGTGCACGATAACTGTCTCCCCGGTGAGGACACCTCAACCGCTACACTCAAGGGGAAGGGGATATGAAAGAAAAGGAACGAAAGAGGGAGTTCGAAGCACACGCACACACAAACACACAAGTCCCACCGAGTCAGTCAGCAGCGAATCTAGGCCGTCTAACATTCACGCAGTGAAAGAGGGGAGGGGGAAGAGAGTGACAGGGAAAGGAATAAATATAAAATAACTAAAAGGGTTTTCCAGAGGTCACGTACACGGTTCTGAAAAATGCTTAAATAGCATTTCCTGCAGTGTTTGTGCCCCTCCCAACACAGTCGGTATCCCCACCGCTTCGAAGCGGCGCGTGCGCGAGGAGCCAGGACAGACGACAGGGCCAGAAAAAAGAAAAAAAAAGCTAGATTTTTTTTTTTCACATTCTGCACGGCCGTGACAAAGTGAAGAGATCGCGGTATGGCCATGGCTGCCTGAAGAGCTCGCGGTGCCCACCTTTCCTACGAAGAGGCCTGGGTGCAACAGCCCGAGCCCGCAGTGGCGCCAGTCGGATATGCAGCGTTCATTGTTCGCGTCGACCTGCGAGGTTGCTTTGCCGCTGCAATATGTCAACGGCTGATGCACACACACATTACTGGAATGCACGCAGTGGACGGAGCTCTCGGTTTGAGCGCAAGTGCTGGCAAGGGGATTCGAGGCACAACAGCGTGGAGCGAGGAATTATCCGCGAGCACAGGGACAAAAAAGGTCTACGCGAATGTCGCGGCTCGTTAAGTGTGTCAACCTTCGAACCAGCAGAAGAAAGAGCGGTTTTCGACGTGCGGTGGATCGCCGAAGTATATTGTGGAAAGTTCACTTTCCATACGGCCTCATCTAGCGAGTCTCTCCGGCCCTGTTCGTCACCACAAGAAGTTTCGAAAGCTCTTCTGAGCTACCCCCTGATGGGACTGTTCTACGAACATGTTGGACACTCGCCCCTCTTTTTCGTTTTCCCATGCATTCTTTCCTAAAGGAGCACTAAAGGTGACGTCACTGCCTCGCCTGTGCTATTTTGGGAGTCACGCATATTTGCACGCAGAGAATATTGTGG
>CM023484.1:121156950-121244341 GCA_013339685.2 Hyalomma asiaticum
TTTCAAGCACTTCCTTGATTAATTGTTCAGTACCAGGTCCTGGATTTGATTCAACGTCACCCGAGAGAGACAGTAGCAAGCCAGCCAGGGCGAAACAATCATCAACCAGCACTAATACTATTTGTGGACACGGCAACACAATAATAAATCGGTTATCACTACGGAAAGAACGTATCTTGCCACTAACCTGTACAAACAAAGGAACAGTGGGTGACATAGTCACGACGGTGTTGCCGTGTCCACTGACGCCAACGGAAGATGCTCGGTGTTTTATAACCGGAGGGGAGGCGTTGTCGCAGGGAGGCGCCAGCGGTGAGGTGCCCAGAGAAGGTGCGCAGAAGTGTAGACGCACGTGTCCGTGATGCGGTGGTAGTGGATCGTCGAAGGGTGCACAAAATTCTTCCGCTCGAGCAGAAGGCTGCGCAGTCAGGTGTGTAGCGTTCCGGCGATCGTCATATTCCACACAGCAGTTCGCGGCGCCCAAGAAGAAGGGCCATGCAGTGAGCACCTGTACAAACAAAGGAACAGTGGGTGACATAGTCACGACGTGTTGCCGTGTCCACATGTTTGGGGAAATATTAACAAGGTCACTGAAGTTTATTACAAAGGGTCTTTCAGTTAATTTGCCTCAGATTGTGATAAAAAAAAAGTTCCGCAGGCGTGTTACAACGATGCAATCATATTAGTATTGTGGGCACTTAATGCGATGCTCTTCGTCATCTGTACATAATCATCATCACATGGGTTTCTTCTTCATCGATTGTGGGTTGTCACCTCGCATCTCTTCTATGCTTTGGGCTCGGCCGGTTCGCCGCATCATCCAGGCCTAATAAATACCCCGTGGTGACTGCATTGTCACAAGTGGTGGAGAGTGCTGTTCGGTCCTCGGTCATCTGCCACGCCGATCTACCTCCTGGAGCTCAGATCCGGTCGCCGATTGTGCCAGCTGTCTGCCGTGATGTCGCAGGACGCGCCGCCCAATCCTTCTACATCGGCCCTCTCGGCCCCGACTACCGCACCCCTTCCCTATTTAATTGTCAACGGCCACCAGCGGGACCCCCACCTGTTCGCTGGCCTCCGCGGAGAGGACGTGGAGGATTGGCTTGACCACTACGACCGTGTCAGTTCAACCAACCACTGGAACGAGCCACTCAAGCTACACCACGTCTCTTTTTACTTAACGGGAGTGGCCAAAACCTGGTTTTTCAACCACGAGATTGACTTTGCCGACTGGGAGTGTTTCAAGCAGAAGCTTCGACAAGTTTTCGGGACACCGGCCGTTCGATCCGCCCTTGCGAAGAAGACGCTTGACACTCGTAAACAGCAACACGGAGAGTCGTACACGTCGTACATCGAGGATGTCCTCGCCCTTTGTCGACGCGTCAATGCCACCATGACCGAGGCTGACAAGGTTAGACACATTCTCAAGGGCATAGCGTCTGTTGCATTCAATGCGTTGGCCATCAAGAACCCTGACACCGTTGCCGATATCGTCGTCACCTGCCAGCGCCTGGACGAACTTGAGTCCGCACGTTTGCACTCGGACACAACCGACAACATATCCAACACAGACCCGTCACTACGTACGATGATCCGCACGATCATACGCGAGGAGCTGCAGTCCCTCGGCTTCGCAGTTAGTCCACTTCCTCAACACCCTTCCAGTGCCTCCTTGCGAGAGGTCGTAAAGGAGGAATTGGCGTCCGTGGCTGGGGCTGCTTACGCAGAGCCCATAAACCCGAGGCCCCCGCCAACATATGCGCAGGTTGCTGCAGTGCCACCAGTCATAGTACAACCGATGCCTCCGCAACCAACGCCCGCGCACCTGGCTGCCATCTCACCTGCCGCGCCTAGCGCTCGGCCCTATCCGCAATGGCGACAGACTCGTCCAATCTGCTACAACTGTGGATATCGTGGCCATATTGCACGCTTCTGCCGTAAGCGTCAGCAAAACGAGCGCCGCGGATACGACGTATCAGAACGGGACGAGTTTTCTGTGGGCGGCCCGTTCCAACGCCGTCCATATCCATTCCCTCCCACCCGCTCTGCGTCGCCAAGTGCAACGTGTGACACGACTCCCGACTACCGTCCCAGCAGACGCCGCTCACCGTCACCACTGCGTGGTTCTACGTCGCCCCTGCGACCAGCCTCTCATTTCGCTGATCGCCGCCAGGAAAACTGACTTGCGCAGCTTTTGGAGGAAAAGCTGCATCGCACGAAAAGACAGAAATTCCTCCAGCATGTCCGTGTAATATGATTATGGTTATAGTGGAAGGTGTTCATGTGCAAGCTTTGGTTGACACAGGTGCTTGTGTATCAATTATACGTCGCGATTTGTGTTCACGTCTGCGGAAAGTTACGACCCCCTACGATGGCCCTACACTATTTTCTGCTCAAGGGGACGCCATTACACCTTCCGCCATGTGCACCGCTCGTGTTTACACCGATGGCATCCTGCACCACATACAATTCGCAGTGCTACGTTCGTGCGCGCAGAAGCTCATATTAGGCTGGGATTTTCTTTCTGCAGCATCTGCTTACATCTGCTGCCGGGAACGTGTTCTTCATATGGATGAAACCACCAATTCGCTTTATGCGCAGGACTCTGAAAATGACGCACCTCTTCGCTTGCTTGTTGCCATCGAGATACCTCCTGGCCTTCAGCGGATTGTTGCCATCACGTCTGCTGTCATTGACACAGGTGACGTGCTCGCTCTTCCATCTGCACGCTGGCTAGCAAGAGGCATTGTTTTCGCCACGGGCCTAGTTCGGTTTGCCAATGGTTCAGCACATCTCAGCGTGACCAATCCGACATCAAAAAAGGTGCTTATTCCTAAAGGCGCTACACTAGCTTGCACCAGTGGATCCGATTCTCTCTCCGTCGTTTCCCTCGAGACAGCTTCATCTGCAGCTCCTTCTGTTGCAACTTCCGCCCCTCCCTCTGCTCTTTCCGCTGCCATTAGCTCAGACCTGACGCCTTCAGAGTCAGAGCAGTTACTAGCTCTACTGCAAAAACATAAGTCGTTGTTTGACGTGCACTCGGCTTCATTGGGGCAGACTCCCATCACCACGCATCGGATAGAGACAGACAGCGGATCCATCGTGCGTCGGATCCAAGTGCCCACAGTATTTACTGTCGTATAGACCATCTGACTTTTTTTTTCAATTAACTCAGGCAAATAATTCTGGCTTATTGTTTACCCTACATTTAGGCTGTTCTTTTAAGCGAAAAATATTCATTCGAGAAGTTGAAAGCATTCGAACTAGTGTACGGGCAACGTACTTTAAAGGGGTCGTGAAACGCTTTCTGAACATTTTGTACTAAGTGCGTATTCGGGATCCTGACCCTCCAGTCAACAATATGCATTGTTCCGTTTCACCGTGTGCGTTGATTTAGAGCGATAAAAAACGCGGTTTCGGTTTCACTGCGCGCGTTCTCCTCAACTCTGCAGATGACGTCATCTTAGTAGCCGTCATACCTCCGAGATTGGCGCGCCCTCGGAGGCCACGGGAAAACAAACCGCGCTGCCGCTTTTCTTCCGAATGGTGGCACCGCACGGTTTCCAAGTATTTTCTTCCTGTCTAGCTTTCAAGTAAATCGATTCCTTTAGGGCAAACGCGAGTTCACTGTGCCTTTGAACTTAAAAGTGTCTTAACTCAACGTCACCAAATAGTACCACGCCGGCCGGTAGTGTCGCATAGTCGTTTCGGGAGCGCAAGAAAGCTGAGATTTAAAACGGGCATTGTTAAATGTGCACTGAATATTTCGCCGTAATATTTCGGAATCGGCTTGTCGAATGCGTATTGAAGCAGTGAAAATTACAAACCGGCATCTCCAAATTCTTTTCACGACCCCTTTAATAGTGCATCGGTTTCAATTTTTCCGGGATTTAAAAGGGGCCTTACAAGTTACAACACTTTTGAATATAGTCAGAGAACGGCGCAGGTCTATGGAGGATGCTCCTGTGAACATGTCAGGGAAATATTAATGCACTGCACGCACCACTCAATTCGCAATTTGGTTTTAAACTCAGCTGGAAAGCGCCTGCTCTTAATTTCAGTAAGGGACGTCACCGGGGCTACGACTACGCCACTTGCTTTTTTTCAGTCCTTTAAGAGATATACGCCCATTTCCTTCATTTGTTTAATTTAAAACGAACAAATAAAGCATAGCAGATTATCTCCCGTTCTCATGAAATCAGCCAACACTGCACTTTTTTTTTTTCAAGCGAATTAGCCGGCGCCTCCACTGATGTCATTTGTTGAAAGAAGAGCGGGCGCTTTCCAGCTGTGCTCGAAACAATATCTTGGATTCCCTGGAGTGTGCAGTGCAATTATATTTGGCCCAAATGTTCACAGCAGCCTTTCACGACTGATCGGCACCTCTTTGACTCTACCCAGAAAAAAAAGAAAAGAAAAAGAATAGAGGGCTTCAAGCTTGCACTAAGCCGCGAAAAGCTCATGCACAGCGAAGCTAATCGGTGACATGCTTATTGCTGTGACGAGGTTGAACTTGACCACGTATTCCAGATCTGCTCCGCGCCGTCGATTTCGTTCTCGCGTAGCGGCAAGCCTTCGATTTTCGGATCACGGTTTCTTCCTCGCGAGTGCGATTTAGCTTCGGGCTACCCATGGCTGCGTGCGTTTGTGCAAAGCCTCGCGCCGTGAGAGGACGCATGCTCTCGCAGAGCTTCGCGAGACACTGTGCACCAGGCATATCAACGCATACAGGATTTTTCTTTCTCCTGCTTGCGGCCGCCAGCCGCCGTTTTGCCAGTGTATAGTAGTGGGCTTCGGCCATGTGCGCAGGAGAAGAAGCGCGCATGTCGTAGCGTCGTATGTGTTCGGGAACATCATCATCACCACTGTGCATTCGGCATTGCATAGTTCGCCCGGTCTCTTGGGGACATGAACTAAAGGTGATGACATTTTTTATTTTTTTTTTTGGTTCTCCGGACAAGGAACGATTTGTTAAAAAAGCTTTGCTGTTTAAAGTGCTGTCGGACCCCTTTAAGAAAGTGCGCAAGGTTCGAATATACGACGTGACTGGGCACTTGCGTGCAGTCACATCAGCTCCTTCGAACATATACCAACAAGCAATCGATGATGCACATAGACCGTACGCATCAAGAAGCCGAGAGGGCGTAAAGTGTGGCCACGTCTTGTCAATACTCTTGTGGCGTGTCCAGTGCTGTATGGCTTCGCACATCACCGATCATCTTGTTGTAGCATGTTTGAGAGTGCTGATGACAAGTCTTGGAAACGCTTCGTCACGTGGTACTCATTCGAATCTCCCAGACCTCTTTAGGAGCCCGAAAACGTAAAGCCACTGAACCTATTACCCTGATTTTACATTATCAGGACAATAATTTACATGCTGCAAAATTCCCAATTGAGCAATTTGTGTTTAACGCAACTGCTTCAAACTTAGATAACTATAATGTTAATTACCTCAGTTCATTGAAACAATAGCCTGAGATGGACAAGATAACATTCAACAATACCAATATGGTAGCGTCCTTGAAGTTCACTCGTGAATTTTTATAAACCCTGGCGTAATTGTTAACTGACGCACCCTGCGTGTTACCGTGTTTTGGACAACCTCTTTCTGCTTCCGGTCGACAAATCACGAAGCTAACAAAGCTAACTGCTTCATTTAACGGTTAAATGGCTGTTCATCCTACTGGAGCTGTTGTCATGAAACTCCTTTTTTAAAACGCAACACCGGCTGGGCTGTGCGATATATTTCTGCGCACACATTGAAACATTTCAGTAGAGTTTTAGCAATAGCGAAATAAAAACCGATATACAGGGCGTCCCACTTAAACGTAATGTAATTTTTTAAACGTAATGTTAGTTAGTTTTTAAAAATGACGGAGCGTGCTAGCGAGTTGCAACAAACTCGGCCGTGTAAAGGATCAAGTCTCCTAGTATTACGAGCTTTTTCATTCTTCATGATCAATTAATTAGAATAAACTAATTACCGAACTTTCGATTTGTTCGCTTCAGTAAGAATTGTCGATACCACAAATTCATATTTGCGTGCGCCCAATTCCTTCACAATGCCGATGCCCCGAAAGTTGTAGATCAAATAAAAAAAATTCCTTTAAGCAGCATTGATAGGTATTTTGATACGTACCGTTAAAAAAAACCCACGAAATGTAAAAGTAACCACGTGACAGCGCCACTAATTCGGCGAAAAAAAAACTATACATGCGCTTGTACCTGCAGCGCTCTAGCAATCAGACGCACAGTGGGAGTGACGACGAAAGTGCATTATTACGCTCCGTAGTGACGTCGCATAAAATGTGTTTTTTATTAAATGTTGGAACATGGGAATGTAGGCTGCATAAAGATATTATTCTCTTCGATTCGTCGAATGAAGCCCGCGCACGCACAAACACGCATCTTGTGGCCACCACAAACGCCAAAGATTGTCTCGGACAGCGCTGCAGAGACAAGCGGACGTTCTTCCCTGATCGGCTGCCTCGAAGCGCTAATTTAGTGGCGCTATCAAACGGTTATTTTATATCGCAGGCTTTCTTTCACGGCACATACAAGCAGACCATTTCACATTTCAATTTGATCTACAAGTATCTCAGCGACAATGTCTTCCTGAAGCGAATAGTTAAACAAGTTGTCTCATTAGTTTCGGCCAATTTATTGATTTTGGAAAACGAAAAAAGAAATCGTAACACTAGGGCACTTGATCCTCAACATGTGTGAGTTTTTTGCAAATCACTAAGACGCTCCATCATTTTTGAAAACCTGGTTACACTTAGGTGGGACATCCTGTATGTGTCGGGGCAACCAAAGAGAGAAAAATGTATGGTACTCAGCTCATAAGACAGAACTATATCTTGCATACTCATGCCACACCAAATACAACAAGGAGATTTAAAGCACATAACAAAATAACACACTGCAATCTAAAGTTCGGCAGCAATAAAGGTATCACAGTACACCTTTGCTTTTGTTAGATTATGACTAAATGTGCAAAGAAAGGGCAACTGGGGTCGTTATCGGCTGCTACACGAGAAAAGCAACTTTGCACTGCTGGCCAGTAGCAGTTTCAGATTAGCTTATACCACGATATAAGCCGCCCTTGATTGCTGCATAACCAGCCAAAAGCGAAAATAGACATTTTCTTCTTCGCACTTCATGACTGTGCGAAAAAAAAAAACATTCCTGAAACCTTATACAAAGAGTGAAGGGAGACTCATAACAAAGTAAACTAGCATTTAAACGGCGAAAGTAAATGTGTAATACACGACAAAATAACAAGAAATGAGCAAATTGTAATAAGTCAGAGTCGCATATGCATGTCACAGTTCCTAGAATGCGCGAAACTTCCTTACAGAACATGTTGAGGCAAGAGAAATTGTTTTTATCAGGATGACACTACAAGAGCCATGTCTGCCTTGAAAATAAAAAAAACTTCCCAATTTAATACGAAAACGTACTTAACAGTTGCCGTCTGCAACAAGCCATATTCCCGGAACACACGCGTAGGCCAAGGATCGGGAGCGCGGTCGAATCTTGCACTTGGATAGAAGAGGGGAGAAGAAAGTCCCAAACCAACTTCTCGACGCAAAATACGTCAGCTGGCTTGGTAGCAGTGCACTTTCCTTCTTTTTCCTTGCAGCGGCCCTCCTGTCATGTCTTTCTTCTCTTCGGACATACAAAAAAATAGAATAAACGGAGAGGACGGTAAATTCTTACAACATTTGTAGGTACACCGATTGTTAGCTATCAGGATGGCAGTAAACGAAAGAAAAATAAACGCACAGTTGAAGAGAGCAAAGATGAAAACTATTTACTAGGGTAATTAAACGGACTGAATAAAGCATAACCACACACTTCGCACAGCCGCCGACTTCGCTCGCATGACGGACATCGCGCTCCCTTTCGCGGTCAGTCAGGTGACTTTCGTTCAGTTCGTTTTCCCTCGCTTTTATTTTCGTTTTGCCTTTTTTTTTATTTTTGCATGCGACGACATCTCCGGCAGCTCCGGGCACTTGCGCTCATGCGCCCACGAACACTTCTCAACGGGTTTTCAACAAGGCAGAGTGGCCCCCAGACCGAGAAAGCTTTCTTCTAGGCCGTCCAAGGAGAGATTCTTGTAAACACGGAAATATGAAGGGGGGGGGGGGGGGGGAGTGCACGATAACTGTCTCTCCGGAGAGGACACCTCAACCGCTACACTCAAGGGGAAGGGGATATGAAAGAAAAGGAACGAAAGAGGGAGTTCGAAGCACACGCACACACAAACACACAAGTCCCACCGAGTCAGTCAGCAGCGAATCTAGGCCGTCTAACATTCACGCAGTGAAAGAGGGGAGGGGGAAGAGAGTGACAGGGAAAGGAATAAATATAAAATAACTAAAAGGGTTTTCCAGAGGTCACGTACACGGTTCTGAAAAATGCTTAAATAGCATTTCCTGCAGTGCTTGTGCCCCTCCCAACACAGTCGGTATCCCCACCGCTTCCAAGCGGCGCGTGCGCGAGGAGCCAGGACGGACGACAGGGCAAGAAAAAAAGAAAAAAAAAGCTAGATTTTTTTTTTTTGCATTCTGCACGGCCGTGACAAAGTGAAGAGATCGCGGTATGGTCATGGCTGCCTGAACAGCTCGCGGTGCCCACCTTTCCCACGAAGAGGCCTGGGTGCAACAGCCCGAGCCCGCAGTGGCGCCAGTCTGATATGCAGCGTTCATTGTTCGCGTCGACCTGCGAGGTTGCTTTGCCGCTGCAATATGTCAACGGCTGATGCACACACACATTACTGGAATGCACGCAGTGGGAGCTCTCGGTTTGAGCGCAAGTGCTGGCAAGGGGATTCGAGGCACAACAGCGTGGAGCGAGGAATTATCCGCGAGCACAGGGACAAAAAAGGTCTACACGAATGTCGCGGCTCGTTAAGTGTGTCAACCTTCGAACCAGCAGAAGAAAGAGCGGTTTTCGACGTGCGGTGGATCGCCGAAGTATATTGTGGAAAGTTCACTTTCCATACGGCCTCATCTAGCGAGTCTCTCCGGCCCTGTTCGTCACCACAAGAAGTTTCGAAAGCTATTCTGAGCTACCCCCTGATGGGACTGTTCTACGAACATGTTGGACACTCGCCCCTCTTTTTCGTTTTCCCATGCATTCTTTCCTAAAGGAGCACTAAAATTGACGTCACTGCGCCTGTGCTATTTTGGGAGTCACGCATATTTGCATGCAGAGAATATTGTGGTGGCATCACGGGACGTCTGGGACGGCCACGGCCCCTGCATCGACGTGGTTCAACATCGACCCCCCCCCCCCTTCTTGCTCTGCCCCCCTCGTGCCACCCTCTTCCCTCTGCCTGGTCACTGCGCGTGCTTAGACACGTTACCTGCAGCTACACTCTGTTTGAGTAGTTCCGTGCAGCGCAGCCAAGGCCATGCGACCATGACCGGAGCAGCGGCTGGACATAAACGTTGCGGGAAGGCCTACTTACAATTTTTTTAATCGGTCGACTGATATCTCCACTTCTACAGACCCTATTTAAACACGTCACTAGAATGAGCGCATAGATGCATTCTCAAAGGCAATACAAAAAGAATTGTTTAGCTCGATTGGTAACTTTTTTTTTAAAGAAAAAGCATATTATCCATTTTAGTTATTAGGCCAGTTTACAAGGCAGATCTAAATAATTTGCAGGTGATAATATACAATGACGCAGTGTTTATTATACTGATTGTACAGAAAGATAACTTGATGGATACGTGACCTATAACAGAAAAACACATTTTAATACTAATATCTTTATAACGTCATTATGAATATAGCTACGGCCATAGTTTTGCGAGACTGCATGTATCTCCATAAAGACATTCTACGGGCTAAATCTCACACCCCTACGTGCAAATTTGTAGAAGCTATTCTCATCTAGCTTTAAAGACACGTGTTTCAAACAATGGCAATTCGGCCTGATATCTTACTCCTATATCTTTCTGTAACAGGCCCGATTCTTCTAGTACTACTCAATTCTACATAACCGATATTGTTATTTGTTAAATCGTACAAAAATTTACTTGATTTTGACAAAAATAACACACGCACTTCAAAAAGTATACTGGTTTACTCACCGACGCAGTCGTGCCTGGTATCCGTGGCTGACATTCGATCACTCCCCAACACTCGCACGACGTAGGTTCCAGCGACGCTCTTCTGTTGTCGACCACAGTATCCGTTGGTGTTCATCACTGCTTGTAACGTTTACAAGATGCACGAAACGATTTGATTCTTTCCTAACGCGGCCGTAGGCCTGCCACTTCGCGTCAGCAACGCAACGGTTCGACTGTGCAGCTAGGATCGGCGCCATGTTAGGTTTGAGAGGCCTTGTCGGGCTGCGACGTCACTCCTCCAGCAGCCAATGAGAGCTGCCGGGCGCGGTCAGGCGGTGGTACCGGAGCATTTGCGGGTAGCTACCGGAGGGAAATACGAGCTCCGGTCGTTGTTCGCCGGAGGACAATTATGGAAGGCGCCCCGTTTCCCTCCGTGCTTCACGCGGCGGATTGAAACCGCGGCGAGGCCTCGCACGTACTCCGGCACATCCCGATGCGCCGGGAATATGGCGACGTCACAGGAGGTTAGCGGGAGTATTATCGTGCAAGACCTCCCAGCTGGGTATATTTTTGTTTACAGTGTATGTACGGCTTCAGGCACAATCTCTCAATGCAGGACGTTTTCCTCCGCCTTCGGGATGAGGTACTACGCGATGTTCCCTCCGGTGCAGAACACACCTTGGTTGCTCTCGATCTAAAAAGCACATTTGATACTACAGGCCACGAGCTCAACCTGCAGGAACTCAGTGCCACCATCTCTGGGGAACGGACATGCAACTATGTTCGTTCGTTCCTCACTGATCGAACTGCCACGATTGGCATTGGAGAAGTTAGGACTTTTAGCCTGCCCAATAGAGGAACGCCTCAAGGAGCTATATTATCGACATTACTTTTCAATATTCGTATGGCATGCCTCGCCCGACAGCTCGATTCCATACCAGACTTGGGTGTGCTCTATGTGCCGATGATATTACCCTCTGGGTAACCAGGGGCTCTCTCGGCTACAAGGAAAACACCTTACAAGAAGCAGATCAGACAGTGCATCTTTTAGCGGAAAGTTGTGGTATGAGCTGCTCGCCGGAAAAATCAGAACTCGCTCGGGTGCATGGCAGGGGTTATCGAAATGAACTCCCCTTCGAACTTAAAATTGGCGACCATCGCATGCGCCAAGTTGAAACAGCGCGCATACTTGGCCTCTGGATCCAAAGCAATAGGCACGCAGATCACACACTTAAAACCCTACGCATGACAGTCAAGCAAATTGCCCGCATGGTACACAGAGGGACCTACCATCGCAAAGGCTTTGAAGAGGCAGACACGCTCCGCATAATCAATGCCTTTGTAATCAGCAGATTAGCGCACGGCCTCCCCTACCTAGAGTAAGGCTGAGGTTGAACAAGCGGATATTTTGATTCGGACCGCTCAGAAGGCCGCTCTTGGTCTGCCAAGAGGAACATCCACAGAGCGACTCCTAGCGTTAGGGATATACAACACTTTTGAGGAACTTCGGGCCGCTGTCCTAATCTCACAACGAGAAAGGCTGTCTCACAAGCGCTGGTAGGGAAGTCCTACGTGGCCTAGGGTATCCTGTACGACCACAATGGGCTCGGTAGCTGTGCTGCTAGAGTGTCCACTAACCCATTGCTGTTCGCCATGCAGGTGTTTACCGAAGCTGTCATCTTGATGCTCCTTCGTGCTCCGGGCGGCATTGTTCCACCAAGCATGCCTAGTACGTGTACTTCCTGGCGACACTCAAACGATAGCCGAGCTGCTATTGCAACGCATTTTCAAGCGGCCCTTATGAATGACTCAGCTGAGCAGGCTGTTCCCATCCCGCCGTCTCTGATCCTCGGCTCACCTTGGGAGTCACCATCGGCATCGACGGCAGTCGTCACGGCAGCTATAAATCCACCGCATCTGTGCTGGTCGATTCGTGGGCTCGGTAGCTGTGCTGCTAGAGTGTCCACTAACCCATTACTGTTCGCCATGCAGGTGTTTACCGAAGCTGTCATCTTGATGCTCCTTCGTGCTCCGGGCGGCATTGTTCCACCACGCATGCCTAGTACGTGTACTTCCTGGCGACACTCAAACGATAGCCGAGCTGCTATTGCAACGCATTTTCAAGCGGCCCTTATCAATGACTCAGCTGATCAGGCTGTTCCCATCCCGCCGTCTCTGATCCTCGGCTCACCTTGGGAGTCACCATCGGCATCGACGGCAGTCGTCACGGCAGCTATAAATCCCCCGCATCTGTGCTGGTCAATTCGTGGGCTCGGTAGCTGTGCTGCTAGAGTGTCCACTAACCCATTGCTGTTCGCCATGCAGGTGTTTACCGAAGCTGTCATCTTGATGCTCCTTCGTGCTCCGGGCGTCATTGTTCCACCACGCATGCCTAGTACGTGTACTTCTTGGCGACACTCAAACGATAGCCGAGCTGCTATTTCAACGCATTTTCAAGCGGCCCTTATCAATGACTCAGCTGAGCAGGCTGTTCCCATCCCGCCGTCTCTGATCCTCGGCTCACCTTGGGAGTCACCATCGGCATCGACGGCAGTCGTCACGGCAGCTATAAATCCACCGCAAATGTGCTGGTCGATTCGTGGGCTCGGTAGCTGTGCTGCTAGAGTGTCCACTAACCCATTGCTGTTCGCCATGCAGGTTGGTTCTGAGGCCAGTGGAGCCCTGGCCAGTGGAGCCCTGGCTGCTGAGGCCAGTGGAGCCCTGGACTAGGGGCCCCACCCACCTGCTTCGCCAACCTCCTTTTCTTCAACTCCAGGATGGGCCCACCGTGATAACAGCAGAGATACGCCGCAGGCCAACCCCACGGGTGCTCCGCACTTAATAATTTCGTGTCACGTCGTTCAGCTACGCACAGATTGCAGTGCCACCTTACGCGACGTCAATAATGCTAATCTGTGCCTCGCTCATGGGGAAACAAAAGTGAAGTCGTGTGTACCATGAAGCCAGTCTGGTTGGGACGAAGCACGACAAGATGAAACAAGGCACACCGATCAAATAACAAATTTAGAAGAGAAAAATTGCCGCATACTCCTTGCTTCGCCGCAGATGACGTCGAAAGACGAAAGTGTTCGGCGCCCCCAAACGTAACGCCCTCTCTTCTCCCACCCTCATGGTTTTCCCCTCCCCTCTCAGTCCTCATATGATGGATGCAAAGGAGGTTTTGCTCAAGCCAATTCAAATATCCAGCGTTCGCCCTCCTCTCGCGCCATCTGTATTACGGCTGGCCTAAAGGCGGCTGCGTAGCCGCAACTTCTGCCGGCTTGTTTCTTAACGCGTAGCATTTCTCCTGTAAAATTTCTAACGTTTTGCTTTTTTACTTTATTGACGTGAAAATCAGTCCAAGGTGTATTCTTAAGAAAATGAACTCTGCGAGCAATTGTTATTACATATATTTTTCTCAAATATGCATCCTTTGCGCAGCATAATCATGACGTGTATGACCCCATGCCACAAATGCTAGCAGTTCGCTTGGTTTTGGCCAGCCGGCTAAATCGAGTGACAGTTTTTTGCGTTTAGGTAAACCAAGGGACCTTTAGGCTTCACTACGGAAGGCTTGTCCACAATGAAGCCAATCATATTAGAAGTGTCCTTTAAAAAGGCTTGCACACGTGGCGTAAACAGCGTCCGTAAGGCGAAGGGAGGTTTCCATAGATTCGAATGAGCGTGTGCGGCGTTGATTGTATCTCAAGGGCTTCGAGATAGAAACGTGACTTCCGGTTTCGTTCCTTCGCGATTATACTCGTGTTCATCCAACCTATGGCATGATTACACTTTGACGCATGCTTTGCTAGTGCCTGTCGTTCTATTCTTGTCCACATCACTCTGATGCTGACACAGACGCTGTCTGAAATTGTCTTCCCTTTGCTCACGTCGTACCGGAGTGAAGGGTTAACTTTGACTCGGGAACGAACAAAAGTTCACGAAATTAAAGGGGTCGTGAAAGGCTTCCTGAACATTTGTTATTAAGTGCGTATTTGGGATCCTGACTCTTCAATCAACAATATGCACTGTTCCCTTGCACCGTGTGCGTTGATTTAGAGTGATAAAGAATGCACTTTCGGTTTCACTGCGCGCGTTCCCCTGAATTCTGCAGATGATGTCATGTTAGATGATATCATGTTAGATGCACATGATGTCACGGCGTTCGTGTTGTTCACTGCTCTCCTTGTGTCCGTGTCCTGCACGCCTCTTCTTTTGAATATGGACTGTTACCAACTCGCTCAACTTTCTGTCCTTTTGAATGTCATGTTAGTAGCCGCCATGCCTCCGAGATTGGCACACCCTCGGAGGCCACGGGAAAACAAACCGTGCTGCAGCTTTGCTTCCGAATGGCGGCACCGCACGGTTTCTGAGTATTTCCTTTCTTTCTAGCTTTCAGGTAAATGGACTCTTTTAGAGCAAACGGGAGTTCACTATGCCTTTTAACTTAAAAATATATTGCTGCAACATCACCGAATAGTACGATGCCGGCCGGTAGTGTCGCATAGTCGTTTCGGGAGCGCAGGAAAGCTGGGTTTTAAAACGGGCGTTATTAATTGTGCACTGAATATTTCGCCGAAATATTTCGGAGTCGTCTTGTCAAATGCGTATTGAAGCAGTGAAAACCGGACATCTCCAAATTCTTTTCAGCACCCCTTTAAGTTTTTAGACGTGGCTGCCACCTTCTAATACTGTCTGCTGAAAATATTGTTACGTAAATACAAACACTGTGCTTATGTATATTTACACTGACCCGTACAGCATGAATTAAGATGGTGAACACACCACAGACAAGACAGTCGCGTCTTCTTCGTCGTCTTTTCTAAATGGTCTGCGCCTCACACGAGGATTGCGGTATCGTCGTCGCATCATGGTACAAGCGCCGTCTCGGTGCACATTAAACATGTTTGGTCGAAGGAGGACGGTATTCCTTTTAGTCTGCTGATGTGCTCTATGTCAATGGCAGAAGTTGCAGGCGGCGAAGTCGGAAAGACGGGAACGATCTCGTACCTGACGACTGTTACCTGGCGGGTGATGCAGTGCCGAGATACCGGCTTCTGTGACAAGCCAAAACGACGGAGTAGTCTCCAAAGAACCTGGTGAGAAGCGAACGTCGCGATGCCGGCTGTCATAAAGGCTTGCCTGCGAGGCTACCAGCCTCGAGAGGGCGATCTGGCGCTCATGGTCTGCACGAGCCATGCATATTCACTTGGCGGCGCTGTAGCACCCGTTAGTAGAGTCTAGTGGTAACGTTAGTTGATGACGAAAAAGCATCTAAAGCGGTGAATAACCAGCGGTGTCGTGCCGGGACGAACTTTAGGCGAAGGTCACGTTTTCGTATTGCCAGGTCCCAGTCATGACGCCGAGGAGAGACATACATTGAGATCTTCTCCTTGACGGTAGGATTTAGGCGCTCGATAATTCCATTTCTTTGAGGATCGTATAAAGTGGCCAACTTGTGGTGCGTCATGGACGAGCGCAAAAAATCGTCAATTACTCTGGCGAAAATGGGTGGCCACGGTCTGTGAGCAATTGGCGAGGGTGTACAACAACATCGTGGAGCCAGGAGTCGGCAATGTCAGTAGCAGTGGTGGATATTGGCCTCGAGAGTGTACAGTGTCGGCGCCATCGGCGGACCGATGGAGCTCCAAAGTGTCGATGGCTCCTCGCGTCGTCTGCTAGCCACTGCACGTTCATATGCGCGCGTATACGCCGTGCCTCCAGGATGCTCGTTCCTTGTGCTGCAGCAGTGTTAAATGCTTGCATGTATTCTGGGCCAAGTATTAAAAAGTATTTGGCCTTGCGCTGCGCTCTTCCCTATTTGTTGGGATCACTGATTGTATGTGTAGCCAGCATGTCATGTCGGCGGCACAATTGCTTCAATTTAGCTGCTGCCGTTTCTTTCAAGCATACAAAAGTGCAGTTGCCGTTCTTATGAACAAATTACGCTCGAATGGCGCCCGTGTAAACGATACGCGGTAGCGATATCGCTTCGTAATACATGGTTTTTTCGTAGCAACGCAAATGAGTCGAATGAGCTAACACAAATATATCTCACTAATAGAAAAAGATAACAATCTGCCACATGCGCTTATGCCACAACGCACTTGTTCATTGGCGTCACTTCGCGGTTCCATGGTGAGCCTTCATTGTGCTTTATTTTACAGTATTGATACTGATACCACTACGGAGAAAGTATCCGTCTCACTCTCGCACTTCGGCACCTAAAGTGCTCGCCAAAAAGGAATAAAAATATCCACGCATATCCACGGAGTGAATGATGATGAGTGGGCGAAGCTCCGAATGTTCATCGTACATCGTGCCGAGTTCCGGATTAATTTAGTTAACGCGCACGCTACGAATCCTTATGGTTCAACTACGCACAAGTGGAATCTTCCACCGGCACTTCATTGCAAGTCAAGATCCAGTGCCTATATATATATATGGGTGGCCGGTGAACGGTTCTCCAGCGCTAGCAGTCGGTATTTTTCAATCAAGAAACTCGCTAGAAGACGTTGCCTGCGTCAAGCTTGTCTCTCGCGGGTGAAGGCGCGTTCTCCTTCTTTGCGAGGTGGTAGAGCGTTCATCTAAAAAAGAGCGCTTCCATAGTCAACGCGCGCCTTTCTCTGTCTCTCTCTCTCCCGACAGCAGATGGAAGAGTGAGAGAGCTCGCGCGCCGGCAGCACGCGCCGAGGGTGAGCGCGAGCGTGGCTACGACGCGACAACGAAACAGCGAGCGCCGCAGCGCCATCTATTGATGAATTCACGTACTAGCTAAGCAGTACCGCAGCGCTATCTCGTGATCATTCTAAGATCATTCAAGAGCGAGCACGAGACCTACCGGTCTCGTGCGCCATGCGCTCCCATACTACGCGCAAGCATCTATTTGTCGTACATCCCACCTTTTGTTATGAGCTTCTAGGTACCTAGGGACAGAATGTCTAGGGATTTTCGACAGTGGCGCCGTCACTTGTTGGCGGCGCTTTAGCGTACTAGAATTTCTCTTGCGCGCTTGTCAACGTCCACGTCGTCCATGTGCGCATTAATTTTGGCCGGTGTTGGCCGCTTCTGCTGTAAACTTGCCGTCAGTCGCTGACGACGGGTTGCTCTTTGTACGGCGACGGATGCCGATCGCGCGTCGTTCAGCTTTATCGGCATTTGGCCACGTAGTATGCGAAATGCTTGCCCGTAGCGACTTCGCTATGTATACGCCGCGATGTGCCACCTTGCCACAACACGTAAGTAATGTTCACTCTTTATTTGGATCTTTGCCCTGTACGAGCGAGAGCACTTGACATCAGCCATGCTATCATTCTATTGCGACTGCGGAGCCTGGTGTTGAGGCACACTGACGATAGCTGGGGAGAAATTAGCTGCGAGTGTCTCTCGTTCTGTTGTGCTAGGTGTTTAAGCACGACCGGTCGACATGGTTAGCGTGTATATCAATAGCTACTGATTTAACATTCGGTTCTGTCTGAGCGAGACTTCCCACTGGTGCCGGCTGATCAACCAGAGGGAGTAATTTCTCGCAAATTGGGCTTGAGCAAAATCACTGCGAGTCGTCGTGGAGCAGGATAAGGACGTGGTTATGAATGACATTACCGGCAGGAATGAACGAAGGTTAGCTCAAGCGACCAGTGAGCCCGCAGTCCGGAGGCCTGTGGTTTCCCGAGCATGCCTGGCATTGCACTCCTATTGACGCACTCAAAGCTGCTTATATAACGAACTTTTAGTTGGCCAGACAGTGGTCCTGGGTTCACCATCTACAAGAACAACACGACAAACTGCTTGCTTTTTTGTGAGCAAACGTTCTTTCTGTGTCACCTGAAAACAGGATTACAACATGCTTTGCAACTTTGTGACACAGCACGGTTACCATGCAGAATGCAGTGCCTTGCCGATAGTTGTTCAAAGGTGCATGCCTAGAGGTGGTGTTATTGGCACTTTGCTCAGAGCAAGCTGCGAGGAACGTGGTGAAAATGTTTTTAAAAAATTGTGCAGCCATCTTTAATTTCCTTGGAAATTGCTAGGGCCGAGGCTTGGGCTAGTTGTTTCATGTTTACACAATGCCAAATTTTTCAAAAGACACAAATCAAGTTGTCCCATGTGTGGACTGCACCTATTCGGCTGGGTTCAAATCTGCACAGGCATGGAGTTTATCATTGTAAGCAATGGCTGTCAATGACAAACGCAGGGACAGCGGACATTGTTGTTACCAAGTTCAGCCCTTGTAACGTGCCCATATCAGCTTGCGCAGTAAATAATCAGCCGGCATAACGTAGGGTTAATGGATCAGTGCTCAGCAAAATGGAGCACTTCATGGTTGAGAGATCACTGCCGCTACATTCTATTGTGTTCCAGCTGGAACATGTCAGCCGTGCTTGGATAAGCATGTTGAAGCCTCTTTTAAGGTTCAGGACGCCTGTGATCAAGTAGAATATCACGAATCATTGTATGCTGTAAATAATGACGTTTAATTTCCTGTTTCAGAAAAGCCAGCCAGACTAAGGCTTGTGAGTATCATTGTAAGATATTCTTTGCCCAACACTTTGAGAGAACATTGCAGGTGTGTCCTGTACAGTGGCATGGTGAACCTTCATCCGGAGTCCTCATGTGGAGATCTCCATAAGAATATTCAACTCTCTTGCCACCTGGAAAAAGGTCCCTGCAAATTATGCCATCTCTGAAAGAAAAGTACATCTTCAATGAGTCATCGCTCTGTCAAGTTGAAAATAAATGCTGTAGTGAAGTACATTAACTCTCTAGCACTGGCACTGAGAGAATAAAACTTGTGTAACTACAAACGACCATGCATTGCTAGCTTAAAACAAATACACATATACTTGTGTGCGAAGGAGTAGTTAGTAATACTTTGTCACAAGAAATACCAGACCACTACCTATGCTGTGCCCTAGCACAATGACATTAAATATAAGACCAAACGTTACTTCTGGCTTTGCCACAGTGCCAGTGTTGGAAAGCGCAACTTGAAAGTTGTGACATCTCATGGTGTGGCCAAATTTCGGCTTTTGTGCACAGAAGTAGCAAATGTGCGTTCGCTGAGCAGAACACAGTCTCATCACTTTCCGTGTTATATCCATATTTGCTTCTACCATGGGCTTCCTTGCAGTGTAGGGTGGCAATGCTTCACAGGGCAGTAAGGCTTCCATGTGAAGTCGGGCAATTTGTGAAAAAGCTTAGCAATTGCAAGTAGGAGCCTTTCAGGGCTAGGTTTTATAAAATGTAATTGTGCAGATGACAGGAAGTCTGGATGCATGAAATAACAGCGAAGCCATTCCTTGACAAAAACTCAAGTGGTACAAGAATATTGCAACACGTATATGCACTGACGATGCAGCAGCACACATCTTTTAGTTTGCACGGCACGTTTCAGTTTGTACGCTGGGGTTTCTTACGTGCCCCATTGGGGGGAGGAAGAGGAAGAAGGGGGGGGGGGTACCTACTGCAAAAACTTTTTTTTAAATTGGATCATTATTATCAGAGGTAAAAATGTTTGATGCGGCACTACACCAGGATATTGGGAGGCGAATCACGTCAACACGACACGTGGCAATGCTGTGTGGCGAAGCAAGGGAAAAAAAAAGACGAAGTGTGCTTGCTACTGTGCCCACAGTTGGTCATCCTCTCCAAGAAGCCAGGTGCCTCCCAACTGATTCGAGCAGCCACTGCATGATCTGAACAAGTGTGACGGTTTGTAGCGACACACAGGCGCACTGTGGTGACATGGCGTGCTGCGCACGGTGCGTGGCATCATCGTCCACCATTTGGTGCATGACGCTTGCAAGGGGAGGGTAAACAGCACTCACTCTGGAATTTGAGCACCTTCCACAGCATGTAACGATGGAGTTCTAGGCAGATATGAACACGAATGTGCCATGTACTTGTCACCTCAAAATGGCCAGGCCTGTTGAGGGGCTCATTGAGAAAATGGTAAAGATGTTGCATTTTGGTTGCTGTCTGGTATTCTCTACCGATTTATTAGATTATCACACTCAAGGCACTGGTGCCTTGAGTGTGAGTGCCACCCACATTGTCGAAAACCATCTTATCAATTATCCAGTATTTGCAAGGTCTCATGCACAAATTTAATCCTCTGTTGCATTTAACTGCATTAGTGTGCTTCCACCATGGCCATGTCAACACCTTCGTCTTTTCGTGTGGCTATAATATCCGTATTGCTTTAATATGAGCAAGGCCCTGCACATGTGCATGGCAATATGGTTGTGGCAATATTTAAAGGCATTGCTCATTTCTGCCCGCAAGGTCCCCCCACTTCTGCAGTATCTTTTCCAACACACTGCAGTACTAGTCACAGATAATGACGAAAAGTGGAGGACGGCTCACGTAATGTTTCCTGCTCGCTCCTGACACGAGCAGAGGGAGACAGCATGACTATGGGGCAATTCGCTGCTCAGATGCTGGTAATACAACTAGTACAAACTTTTGAAGACAGTCATTAAATAAGACTGAATGGCTGGCAAAGACAAATCAAACTCTTATTGACATCCTTGGACAGCAACGGCACGTATGCTTTAAGATTTTCAAGGTACAGTGGATACATGCAGATTGTACTAATTGTGTTATACCCCTGTACACAACTAGAAAACTACAGTGTCGTTTTGAGCAAGTGCGTTTTAACACACGCTGTGTCACTTTGGAAGGGCACTGCCACATGTGAAGAAAGTCTCGGGTTTCATGGTAATGCTGATGGATAAGTTAGTAGGTGCAGCAGTACATGTTTAGCCAGTGATCGCTAACACTGTGCTGTAGCCAGAAGTGGTATGAAATATAAATGAAGGAAATTAACAGCAGCCATCACCATGAACTTTGGTACAAATGTCACTCAAACCCTGCCACCTTTCTCTCTTGCAGCAATGGATTATTCTGAAGGCGCCTCTTCTTTCACCACTACCAATGATAACGGGAGCATATATTTTCCAAAGTGCTGGTAATAAAGACGATTAACAGCCCCTGGTGTACATTGCCACTTTCTTGAAGCTGTACAACTGCTGCCCGTTGGGTCTGCCCTTCCATTTTGTCTCTCTATATGGGAAATCCTGAAATAAAGAGAAGCACAGAGCTACATTTACCATTAACAGAATTTGCAGCCTGATTTACAATGCCCCCAAAACAAGCATGCAGTGGTATGTATGCTGAAAATGCAATCTTCTGCAACAAGGATTCCAATTTGTCGGGCCACTCTTGCATGTAGGAGCATGAATCGTTGGGCTAGTCGATGCAACATTTGTGGGACAAAGAGCAAAAACTGCATGATGAAAACTACATTTACAAAAGGGGCACATACATGAAAGACTCAACGTGCAACTGAATTCAATATGTATGTAGCTTTCGTCAAGTTCGTCCCACAAATGTAAATTTTGCATGCTTTACTTATCTACTGCAGGTGTCACAAATGAAAATTCTGGCTATTACATGCGACAGCACGTAACAGCGCAAAGCTCCGAATAACGGGGATTATTACTTACGTGTCGTACGAAGTCGTCGAACTGTCAAAGGTGGCCACGGCAAAGTAGGCAAGGGTAACCAAAGCTCGCTACCTAGGCTGTCAGAGCCCCAATGAAGCTGTACGACGCGCGGTCAGCACGGCCGCTCTAGACACGCGCGATAGGCATGGGATCGGCACGGGACCTACTTGTAACTCGGCTAGAGTTACGTGGAAAGGCAGCACATCACAATCTTCGCCCTCGATGTTCATAGATAAGGCGAACTCGCTACGGGGCACCGGACTGCGTTGACGAAACGCACAAGCACTGGAGCCGTGTTCCGAGATGTGCACGCTCCATGGCACGGCCGCGTGTCTTCTCGGTCGCTCGGTCTCGGTACTTGGTAAGAGAACACCTGACTCGGTGGTTCGGTCGGTTTAGGCGGCATGCAAAAAAACCCGCCAACAAGTGACGGCGCTACTGTCGAAAATCCCTATACATTCTGTCCCTAGGTACCTATATATAGAAGCTGGTAACAAAAGGTGGGATGTACGACAAATAGATGCTTGCATACTACGCGTTCCCATACATCTGAATGAAGCGAGCACCGCAGCGCCATTACGCCATCTAGTGAGCACTTCACGAACTAGACGAGGTGGCTAGGAGGGACAACAACAAAGAATGGAACGACCCACGGCGTAAGGAGCTTCGCCCCTAAAAGATCGAACACTCCAGAAAGCTGAGTGCGCAGCAGTAGGATGAGGTTTGTAATAAGGCGAACGAAAATGAGAACGGGAAGCAAGTGGAGCCTTGTGAAGAACCCACTCGCCGACTAAGAGCGATGCCCGGACAACGATATAAAGGCTGATTTATCTGCACACGAATGAACGCACTAGTCTCCGGGACTTTGCTGACGCCCTGGCAGACATCCATTTGCGGCTAGAGACCAAATCTGTCCCCTGGGACGACCCGACATGCGAGTACAAGGGGTCACCTCAACACTCGCTGGATCGTGCTTTCGAGGTCTCGGAGATTGTGCACGCCCTTCACGACTTAAACGGACGCTCGGCCGGCGCTCCAGATGGACTCACAAACAAACTACTAAGAAATCTAGATGACAAAGCCACACAAATCATTGCGAGAAAAATCAGCGTTGGATCCGGACGAATGGCGAATTGCCAATGTAGTCCTCATTCCCCAAGCCCTGAAAACCACTCCATGCAGAGAAAATGCGACCCATCTCACTGAACGTCGTGCCTCGGGAAGGCCGCGGAACATACCATCCACGATAGAATTGCAGAACACATCGAAGGAAGCCTATTCCGCCGCAATCTCCTAGGCTGCCGAAATTCACTATCCACGCAGCACGCCATGCTCCTCATCGGGAGCGCTGTCATGGACAATAAATCCAGCGATATAAAACGCATGCTGGCGCTCGACCTAACCAACGCCTTCCGCACAGTCAGGCATGAACGCATCCTCAACGAAATGTCCACTTTAGATCTCGGGGTAAATTTCCTCAATTCTGCAAGATCGTTTCTGGCTGACCAAACGGCCACCACAAACGTCGGACAAATCGGAAGCCAAAAGCACACGCTAGGCAAGATCGGCACCCCGCAAGCGGTGGGACAGGGGTTGGGACACGCGATTTGTGCGGGCGGCATCGCCATTTGGTCTGCGAGCGGCCCGCTAGGCACTCTGGAACAGAACCTACAACAAGCACTAGACACCACAGAAGCTTTCCTGAAAAATACGGGATTGAAGCTCTCTTCGAGCGAATCAGAGCTCCTTCTGTGTAAACACGGCCTCAGGAAGGGACAGCCCCTGAGCTCCCTCCCCGTCAACCTACACAGGGACGGAGGCCACGTGCCATATTGTACGAAACTATTTTTGATTGCGTGCTGTAATTATTATATATTGTTATAATTTTCCAGAATGTTTTCCAGAATTTATACATACAAAGTCCAATATGGTTGCTAACATTTCTGCGATAGTACATATCGCAGAAATGTTAGCAACCATATTAGACTTTGTACTTATACCTCCCTGCGGTAATGCCACAACGGCGTTGCAGGACCTCTGTAAATAAATAACTAAATAAGTAAACACAATCAAGCTCCTGGGTACGGTCATTGTGGCTTACAACAATGAAAAGAGTGTTCTCAACTTTACCGGCGTCGTATCGCGGGTCGCCAGGAGAAGGGACGGCCTGCAAGAGGACTACCTCACGAAAGCATTTCACGCCTAGGTATCTTCTTTCGTTTCCCCTGCTTCGCTTTAACATTATACCCTCGCCTGACTTAACCACACACTGCAACACCTCTGAAAGACCCCTGCCCAGATGGTGCATTTGGACAAATGGTGCATACGGGCTCTCATCGCCCCCATGGCTCATCTGCGTAACTCACCTAAGCACCAGAACAGGGACTGCCCTCTTTAGTGCAACACCATGGCCAACACCTCCCAAGCGACCAAACCAACCATACCCTGGACCTACGACGACATCAACGAAGATGCTACTCGTGGATGCGACCACACCGGTATGGGAACAAAATACTCAAAGGCCTCTGGACTTGGACAGGCCGTCATTGGAAATTGTCGTAGCGACTCTTAACACGCGAACTCTTTCAAGTGAACCCAGATTAGCGGAACTACTAGAAGAATTACGAGTTTTTAAATGAGATATCATTGACCTTAGCGAGGTTAGGAAACAAGAAGGATACTTATCGCTTAATGAAGGGCATGTTCTCCGCCACAGAGGACTGCCAAAGAAGCATAAGTACGGCGTGGAGTTCCTCATACACAAAAGCATGGCGGGTAACATTGAAGAACTCTACAACATCAATGAAAAGGTAGCAAGTGTCGTGATAAAATTAAACAGGCGATACAAACTAAAACTAGTACAAAGGTACGCACCAATGACCAGCCACAATGACGAGGCTGTAGAACACGTTTACGAGGATGTAGAAACGGCAATAAAGGAGGTACACACTCAATATACGATTGTCGTGGGGACTTCAATGCGAAAATAGGAAAGAAACTAAGAAGAGAACAGGCAGTCGAGAACTACGGAGAAGGAGATAGGAATAGCAGAGGAGAGATGCTAGTGGAATTTGCAGAAAGAAATAAGCTCCGTGTAATGGACACTTTCTAAAGCGTAATAAAACGTAAGAACAGGAAGTGGACGTGGAAAAGCCCCAAGTGAGAAACGAAAAAAAAGAAATGGCTTTCATGATGTGCAGTGGTTCAGGTATAGTACACGCCACGGAAGTGTCTAAAGCGAGCAAGTACAAAGATAATCACGTGGAGACAGGCCAACATTGATGTCATCAGGGCGAAAACAGAAGAATTTATAGTTGCACTTAAGAACAAGTATGAGGCTCTACGTCAGGAAGAAAAAGGGGATATGATGAACGTGAACGAAAACATTACTAAGCTGATTATCAAAGCAGCAATCGAAGTAGGAGGCAAAGCACTGAGGCAAGATGTGAATAAGCTCTCTGAATTTACTAAAAATTTAATCAAACTACGCAACATATGAGAATAACCAATTCAAGAGATAAGATAAAATTCGCCGAGCTGTCTAAGCTCGTCAATGGAAGTATAGTCAGGTGCATACGTAATCACAACGTGAAAAAAATAGAAGCAGCCGTCAGAACAGAAGTCTGCATGAAAAACAACTAAAAGGAATTTTTGTGCAGGAAAGAACATTTACTAACTTCAGTGATATAGCCAAGGTGGCCGAGGATTTCTATTCCAAACTATTCAGCTCAAATACGAGTCTCCCCACCATGAACGCATTAAATGTCGAGCGGGACTCCGAAATTCCATGTGTCACTGCGGAGGAGTTTAGGAAAGCAATTCTGGGCATGTCCCGCGGAAAAGCGGCTGGAGAAGGTAGCATAACCGCCGACTTGATCGAAGATGGAGGAGACCTCCTAACTAGAATGCTTGCGACACTATACACACAATGCCTCGAAACTTCAGATGTAACAGCCAGCTGCAAAAACCGAAACATTCTGTTATTACATAAGAAGGGAGATATAAATGACTTGATGAACTACAGGCCGATCAGTCTACTCTCAGCAATTTACAAAATATTCACAAAGGTGATCTCAAACAGAATAAGGGCCACACCTGAATTTAATCAACAAAGAGAGCAAGCAGGGTTCAGAAAAGGATACTATACCATAGGCCACCTTCATGCGATCAATCTAGTAATCGAGGAATCTGCTGAATATAAGAAACACCTCTCTATGACTTTCATAGACTACGAAAAGTCTTTCAACTCGGTGGAGATACCAGTACTTCTTGAGGCATTACGCCGACAAGGAATATGCGATAGCTACGTAAACACAACAACCCACATCTACAAAGATTCTACAGCTACCGTACTCCTCAGGAAAAGCAGGAAAATCCCAATACAGAAAGGTGTCACACAAGGAGATACAATTTCTCCAATGCTACTTACTGGATGTTTGGTAGAAATCGTCGAAAGATTAGACTGGGACGAGACACGACTCAGAATTAACGGCGAACATTTGAGTAGCTTACGATTTGTGGACGACATAGTACTCTTTGGCAATGATGGCGACGAACAGCAAAAGATGATTGAAGACTTAAGCCGGGAAAGCGGTAAGGTAGGATTAAGAATGAACATGCAGAAAACAAACATAGTGCTAAGTGGCACGGCTAAAGAAACCAGGCTTCACGATCGAAAACGAGACATTAAAAGTCGTAGAACACCTACATCTAGGACAGCTATTGACAGGAGAACCCGCCCATATAATAGAAATCCACTCTAGAATAAACACTGGATGGCGCACATACCGGAGGCATTCCCAACTCATGAACGGAAACCTATGACTATCACTCAAGCGGAAATTACAGCATGTTGCCAGTACTGAAACACGGGGCAGAAACTTGGAGAATTACAAAGAATCTAGAGATAACGAAAGTGGAAGGGGTCAAGGGCTCGTTCTTTATTTGTTAGAAACAAGTTAATGAGCAAACAGACAATGAAGCCTAGGAAAGCATAGGGGAAGTTACTTGTGGTATTGTAATTGTGGAGAAAGTACAAAAGGAATTAAAGTGGACGACAAGACAAACCTGCCTTCGGTGGGACCCGAACCCACGACCTTCGGATGTCGCGTCCGATGCTCTACCAACTGAGCTACAAAGGCGGTCGTCCCCCCGTCCACTTTATTATGTATTTATGTGCGTATTATCCTGGGAGTGTTAGGCAGCGCCACTCATAGCCAAGGCGGCGTGTGTAGAACACACTTTTGTTGCCAGGAGGCGTCACGTAGAACGTGAACTTAGATGAGATGGCTGCTGCCCAATAAGCCCTCGCATACTACCTAAGGCACCAAGTCTGCCGCAACGATGCCCAAGCTATGAAATAACGAAAGGGGAAAGGGTCAAGGGCTCGTTCTTTATTTGTTAGAAACAAGTTAATGAGCAAACAGACAATGAAGCCTAGGAATGCATAGGGGAAGTTATTTGTGGTATTGTAATTGTGGAGAAAGTAGAAAGGAATTAAAGTGGACGAAAAGACAAACCTGCCTTCGGTGGGACCCGAACCCACGACCTTCGGATGTCGCGTCCGATGCTCTACCAACTGAGCTACAAAGGCGGTCGTCCCCCCGTCCACTTTATTATGTATTTATGTGCGTATTATCCTGGGAGTGTTAGGCAGCGCCACTCGTAGCCAAGGCGGCGTGTGTAGAACACACTTTTGTTGCCAGGAGGCGTCACGTAGAACGTGAACTTAGATGAGATGGCTGCTGCCCAATAAGCCCTCGCATACTACCTAAGGCACCAAGTCTGCCGCAACGAGGCCCAAGCTATGAAATTCATTGTCTGTTTGCTCATTAACTAGAATCTAGAGAGGAAGTTAGAACCGCACAGCGGGCAATCGCCAATTGTGCGGTGAACGACAAATCATAGGCGTACACTAAGAGATAGGAAGACAGTAGAGTGAGTCAGAGAACAGACTGGGCTCGCCGACATCATGAACGATATCAAGAAGAAAAAAATGGGCATGGGCAGGCCACGTGATGCGAAGGCTAGATAGCCGATGGACAGGTGGAACGACAGAATGGATACCAAGGGAGGGTAAGCACAGCCGATGGCGGCGGAGAGTAAGATGGGGGGACGATATTAAGAAATTCGCAGGCATAAAATGGAATTAGCTCGCACAGGGCAGGCAAGGATGGCGAGGATTCAGAGAGGCCTTCGTCCTGCAGTGGACGTAAGATAGGCTGATGATGCTGGTGATGATGATGATGGTGAAATGAAAGGAATTGCCTGAGGTGGACGAAAAAACATACATGCAGGGACCGAACCTCTGACCTGTCCCGCCATAAAACTGCTTCTTGGGCTAGTTGGTTCATTATAAAGTGCAAATGTTTACAGAGCGCAAAATCAACAAACAGAAGAGAGGGACACACAGACACACACAAAGCCTGCCATGGCCGCCATTCAGAGGTTCGGTCCCTCTGAACGGCGGGCATTGCCTCGTCCACTATGTTGGGTATTTCTGTACATTCGTTGGTGGGTGTGTAACCACATATAGCTGTGGTGGCAAGTGTGGAACACGATTTTGCCAGCAGGTATCATGTAGCACATGACCTCAACATGGGTTGGCTGCTAATAAATTTCGTGCTCTTTAATTCCTTTACATTTATGTCATAATTTCTACCGTACTGGCAAAAACTACAAATAGTTTCTCCTATGCTTTCCTTCACTGCACTGTCTGCTGGTTCATGAGGTTATACATAGACAGGCATGCTCTTTGGCAAGGCCAAAACGATAAGTTACCTACTAGCCAGCCACAAGTTCATCAGATTAATTTCTAAAATTATCCTTTTGTGGCAAAGGGATTGAGACTGTCTATAAGATACGCAACGATTTTCAAATATTCATTTAAGACACGAAGGTAGGAATAGTAAACTGCTGAACTGCAGTATGCTTTGTCAAACCTGCAGGTGCAGCTTTCGTGTAGGTGAGATGCCTGTAATCATTTTGTAGGGCAATAAAGTGGAACTGAGCTATGATTGCGTCACATGGCCACCAGAATTTCTGGAATTTCCAAGTAATCGGAAAGAACAGACTCTTTTGCACATGTAAGCAACCTGTAAAGGTGGTTTCGTAGCAGCTTAAGGTCACTACACCGTGAAACAGCCCTTAGGTGGGAAATGCACACTGCCGTGAAAGTACGCTCAATGTTGAAGTATGCAAAATACCTGTACCGCAAGTGAACATTTCTTGAGTCGTAGAGTGGGCTAAATGAGCTTACACTGGCTACGCTATACTTAAAGCACCCCTTGCAGGGGATATGCACACTACTGTGAAGCCACACTTAATGGTGATGTATGTATATTTCCTATACCCTGATTTAACAGGTTAATGAGCAAACAGACAATGAAGCCTAGGAAAGCATAGGGGAAGTTACTTGTGGTATTTTTTTTAATTGTGGAGAAAGTAGAAAGGAATTAAAGTGGACGAAAAGACAAACCTGCCTTCGGTGGGACCCCAAGGTCGTGGGTTCAAGTAACTTCCCCTATGCTTTCCTAGGCTTCATTGTCTGTTTGCTCATTAACTTGTTTCTAACAAATAAAGAACGAGCCCTTGACCCCTTCCCTTTCCTGATTTAACAGACGTTTTTAAGGCGGGTTATATGAGCTTATTTTCAAGTAATCGGAAAGAACAGACTCTTTTGCACATGTAAGCAACCTGGCTAACTAGGGTTAACTGAAATGTAGCATGCTTTTATAACTTACGCTCACTACTACACACACCTTAGTGGAATATACCCGATTAATTAAGAACAAAAATATCCTGGAGATCCCACGCATCGTGGGAATCGGTGTTAGCGGAGCACTATGGAAGGAAATTGCCTATGACGAACCTTTTGGCATTCAGGCAAGTGTTAAGAGTAGGATCAAGGCCTCTGTACAAAACACATGGGTACCCACTCATGAGTATGCTTAACCAGGAACGTCGAGAACACCGTAGCCACTGAATGGTAGCCCATAGTACGAAGTAATATTCGCACTAACGTTAGTCAAAGGCACGGGGGGATGTTTTGTTGGAGGAAGAAATGCACTATCGTTCTATCGTTGAAGTATTCCTTAGCAGTGTTGCAGAAAAGCATACTGAACGGTGGTTGCAGAACATATGTATTGCTAAGACAGTGCTTATCAAATATCAAAGAACAATTCACATTAGAGAAGCACCATCTTTACAACTGCTGGTGGAATAGGCTAAATTACTCTGTATGATGTGTGGGTGGATTCGCTGTAGCCTAGCTTGGCACCTTGAGGACCAGTGTTCAATACCCCCTTACTACTTCGTAAGTTACATGTGTGTGTGTGCATTTGCTATGTATACATTTCAATTACAAGTTAGGAAAAACACTGTTCCTTTCTTGTAAAAGTACTGCTCTCTAAGCCGGCCTCTTGGTGCCAACTGTGGACAGAAAAATGTGGGCTGATCATAGAGACAGCGCACACGTGAGGTGCAGAGCACTTCACATGTCGCTTGAAGTAGCAGGTTCGATCCCCGCAGCCACAGTATTTCATATATAAATTCAGTTGGTCCTTGATTGAGATTGGCTCTATAATAAATTAAAACACCTCTGGTGCATACCCACACACCACAGGCTGAGGACTACCGCTACATGTGATTGCAGTATTAACGCGATAGCATTAGAGAGCTCGTTCCGCCGAAATACCGCCGTCGATGACGGCGTCTCATGTGAGAGAAAAATCTTCCGTGACCGAAAAATAACAGCTCCAAAAATGGACAACTATATCCATCTAGCGCAAAACATATCAAGGAATGTCTCGACTACCATGGCCTCCCAGACGGCGGGGCGCCCGCCATCTCAGAGGCCATGCGATTACAGCAGAGCCTATATGCGGTCTCGTCGGATGCTCTGCATGCACTTTTTTAGCACTTCATTCTCACGACATCATTAAAGAAGTGAAGTACTGCAGTTGCCATTTCACCGATCATAAGGTGATGCTTGTTGCGGTTGGCCGGAAGAGGTCTCCAGAAGAACAAATCGAACAGCTGCCAGATAGTTAATACACGAAGGACGACAGAATGTAACCATTTACGAATAAAAGTGTCACGCCTATGCGCATTTCTTAATAGAGGACAATATGGCTACATCACTGTACAAACTTTTCATGAAGTTGACATAAAAGTGCTGTTGAATAGATTGAAAACCTATACCATAACTATAGATGCGTCGCGCGCGTGCGCGTGTGAGTCTGTGTCTGTGCGTGTACGTGTGTGTAACAACACACATTAATAAGTATGCAATGAGTGGTTGAAGTGCACACTAGGGGCCGGATTTCGCTATCACGTTCAGCTCTTAAAGGCGAAGCTTAAGGGCCCCCAATTTTCTTTTGTTAATCCTGACATACATGACGACTATATCATGTTGGTGATGTAAAGGTAAGTCATCCCTGTTTGTCATACATTTATACCCCACCTACCAAATATTGGGGTACACCAGGTGAACGAGACGGCCAGGAGAGCACTGAACACATAGGTGCTTTGTACTCAAAAACGATGTTTGCACAAAGCTTGTCTCACGTTTCTAGTTATGTGCGTTACTATTCTAGCTCTCAAAAGCAGCACATTCCACTGGATGTAGAGCAGCTTGTGTGTGCTGCGGCTTTTCGACTGTGTAGAATGAAGCACTTTTCGTTACTGCACACAAAGCTGCTAGTCAATGTGCAAAAGATTATTAATAAATGAGAACCCAAGATGTGTTACAAATGATTCTCTGGGATTACTTTTAATGTTTTAAGGACACCAATAAACAGTTCTTTTATACAAATTTAAACTAATAAGTAGGCGTGTGCAAATATTCGAAGTCTTTAATAGCGTTTCTATTCGATTTGCACTTAACTTTTACTATTACTTTCCGTTTAACCTTTACTATTCTACTTCACTTAACTTTTGCTAATAGTTCATATAGTGAGTTGGCAAAGAAGCTGGGAATGAATCTTGTGACAAGTGGCCCATTCTCACATGCAGTGCGCTTCGCCGCATAACACCACTGTACTGCGGCGAAACTAACATGTGTTTGCAAGCGGCCAAGCTAACAAACACCCGTCTATTGTGGCGAAACTAATACCCCGTGTGATGCAGCGAGGTTAACACTCGCGTACCGCGGAGAAGCTAACACTCGCGTATTCCGGCGAAGTTAGCTTTCTGTTGCACAGTTCACTGCTCGACTGTTCTTCAGGAATTTGGAATGACACTGTAGGAATACACTAGCCACGCAACATTTTTTTGCCTATGTTTAACAGTACACTTCTTCATAATTACATGCGGTATTATTCAAAAATATTCAAAAGTTTTTCGATTCAAACCAGCACATAAATATGCAATTCGCAAGGCATTGAAAATTTCGCTATTCGTCCACCTCTACTATTATGCGTCATTGTACAGACACCTGATAACTATTTGAATTATTTACCTCAAAATTATTGAGCCCCACTGAGTATTAGCTTTAAACCTTAGATAATAATGCCCGTTTTAAGTGCACGACAGTTACAATCTAATTGGCAGCAGACATGTGCTGTTATATGAGCCCGTCCTAAACATGCCAGTTACTGCTTACTTCAATAATATATATTCGCTATGCAGCAGCGTCATATCGTCTCATAACAGTCAACTGTGCCCCGTCACAGTCCTAATAATAATAATAATAATAATAATAATAATAATAATAATAATAATAATAATAATAATAATCATCGGCCGGGTTTGGTCCACTGCACGACGAAGGCCTCTCCCAACGATTTCCGATCCACCCTATCCTGAGCGAGTTGGTTCCACTTTATGCCCGCGAACTTCTTAATTTCATCGCTCCATCTAACCTTTTGCCTGCCTCTGTTGCGCTTTCCCTTTCTTGGTATCCACTCCATCGCTCCATCTGTTATCTTTCCTCCTCATGACATGTCCTCCCCAGGTCCACTTCTTTGTTTAATTGAGTGCGCTTGCTTTGTGCGTCGTTCCTTCTTCTGTCAGTCTTCTTGTTTTATTGTGCGCTGTTACTTTGAAATATGAACCGATACTAACTCGCCCAAGTTGCCGTCTTACTACAATGATATAATAATGTCAGCTATTCCTGTCTGTTCCCTGATCCATTCCGCTCGTTTTTTATCTCTTAGCGTTACCCCTATCATTTTTTTCTTTCCATCGCACGTTGCGTGCTCCTTAGTTTCATCTATAGTTTTTTAGTTATCCTCCACGTTTCTGCACCGTACGTTAGTACTGAGAGAATGCAGTGATTGAATACATTTCGCTTTAGTGACAGCGGCAAGTTTCCAGTCATGATTTCGTAATGCCTTCCAATGCGCTGCAGCCTATCCTTATTCTACGGAGAATTTCTTTTTCATGGGTAGGAGTTCCTGTCAGTAACTGTCCCCGGTATACGTATTCGTTTACACATTTAAGGATTCACTGTTAATTTTAAATTCCTGTTCCTTATCTAGGCAACTGAACACAACTTTGTCTTTTTTTTGGGTTTCCCCGCAGGGGCGTCTGCTTCTGCAGGCGTTTGGTGTGTGGCGACACCACGGACCCGAGCCAACGGGGGGGTTTCGACCCCCTCCCACGTGTCGCCGTGCGTGGCTTAGCCGTGTCCGGGGAAAAGGGGATCCTGGGGGTTGAGCCGACGCCGGGTGATTGGACCTTTAAGGCCCCCCGGAAGAGGCAACACACCCCTTTGGCCCCGGCTTCACGTAGACGGCACCCCCGGGCTGACCCACCCTGGGGGAAATCGGCAGTCACCTTTTCCTATCTTCCACTCGCATCTTCGCCTTTCTCTGTCTTTTAATCTTTCCTGTCTCCTCGTCTCTTCGATTCTCTTCTTTTTTTCCTGGTGGCAAGGGTTAACCATGCGTGCGCAGTCTCCCTTGGCTAGGCATGTATGGTTATAGTAGTTGTGTATGGCTAGTGGTTAAAATACACTCCCAGGTTGGGCTCCGAGGTGGGCGGCCAGCATGACTACCGAACACCACACTTTATTTTATGGAGAAAACTTCCACTTTTTCGAAAACTGATCGAGTCCGAAAGCGGGTTCGCACCGAAGTAACTAAGGAATTCACCACCAAGCCTAATAACTTCACAAAGTTTTTTGTTGTAACATCGAAAAGTGAAACACAAGTCCAGGATATTTCACCATTCCCAATCGCCAAAGCCATTAAACAGTGTATTGATGGTGACTACAACGCCAGGAAAATGAGCTCCGGTGACCTCTTGATTGAGGTTCATAACGAGATGCAGAGCAATAACATAAGGAAATTAAACAAAATAGGCGACCATGAAGTATGTGTAACACCACACAGATCACTGAACTATGCTAAAGGCGTCATCTCTGACAATGAGCTCATTAAATGCACAGACGAAGAGATAACTGAGGCCTTGGCCGATCAAGGAGTGCTCTCGGCTCGCAACATTATTATCAGAAGAGATGGAAAGGAGATCAGAACAAAACATGTAGTGCTGACGTTCGACAATACAACACTTCCATATTCAGTGCATGCCGCCTACCTGCACCTCAGAGTCAGGCCCTATGTGCCGAACCCTCGAAGATGTTTCCGGTGTCAAAGGTACGGACATGGGTCAACGGCATGTCGAGGCAAACCGACTTGCGTTAAGTGTGGTCTTTCTGAACACAATGATGAGGAGTGCACAAACGATCTGCACTGTGTCAACTGTGAGGGCTCACACGCTGCGTACTCCCGAGCGTGCCCTGTATGGAAAAAAGAAAAAGAAATTAACACGCTAAAGACAAACGAGAATATATCGTACATCGAAGCACGAAAACGAGTGGAGTTTGCCCAAAAGGGCACATATAGCCAAGCGGTACAGAGAGGGCGTGTACCGCAGGTATCCGTCGGCACTCAGGTCCAGCTACAGGACCTAGTCTCGGCACTCCAGCCCTCACAAAGGGAGTTGGGAGGTACACAACGTGCACCTTCCACTCGAGGCCAAAAAGCCTCTACCAGCGCTGGTATCAGCCAGCGCAGCGCAGAGGCTGTACAAACCTCACTAACGGTGCTGAAGGGAAGGCTTCCCACAAAAAAGCCAACCCCCCCGCTCACCACATCCAGCGAGGAACACTAGCGGTGCTGACTCGATGGAAGTGTGCGCAGCGGACACGGAGGAGACTGGAGAGTTTGCTGCTAGTGGCAAGCCTCCAAAATCACCGGTTACCGCTCCGAACCCCGTTGGCAGGGGCAAAGGGGCTCGACATCCGGTTGTTGCCCCAGGAAAGGGCACATGACTGATTTGAAATCCCATTTTCCTGTCACCAATACTTCTATTTCTAGCCACACAAGCTGAATGAGCAGCCTTTCTTTATCTACTCTTGTTTTCTCTCATGACATTTGTTGTACACTGGAACTGTAGAGGTCTCATACACAACTTGGGTGACATTAAAGACATTATACACAACTTCTCACCTGTAGCAGTTTGCCTACAGGAAACAAATCTAGGTCCAAAAACAAACAATTTCTTAAGAGGTTTTACGATTGTCCGAAAGGACCGCGAGCACGCCAGCCGACTGTCGGGAGGAGTAGCCATAGTGGTACAAGGTGCCACCCCTACCCGTGATATCAAATTAAATACGCGTTTGGAAGCTGTAGCTGTTACTGTTTTGTCCCACAAAAGCATCTCCATTTGTTCTGTCTATATTTCACCCCATGAACACGTAACCCTCCAAGACCTTGAGGAATTAACAGCACAGCTGCCAGAACCATTTCTTTTAGTTGGTGATTTTAACGCTCATTGCACCCTATGGGGTAGCGAGAAAACTGACCAGAGGGGGCAAGTCATTGAAGATTTTATCCTGTCAACCAATATATGTCTTTTAAACTCGGGTTCACCCACATATTTTTCACCAAGCACGCGCAAGTTCACCTGTATAGATTTAGCTTTTTGCTCACCATCTGTTTTTAGTGATTTTACGTGGGATGTCCTTGACACCTCATATGGAAGTGACCATCTACCTGCCGTAGTCAAACTGTCATCCACACTTCCTACATTAAATAGCAAACCACGCCGCTGGAAATTACAACATGCCGACTGGCCTCTTTTTACACAGAATGCAAAACTTGAGCGCATGCTTACTCCAGAAATGAGCGTAGACGAAATGAATGAAAAAGTCACAGAAGTGCTTATAGCAGCGGCAGAGAAATCAATACCTCAATCGTCTTGCATCGTGCGGAAAAAGCTAAACCCCTGGTGGACTCCAGAATGCACGCAGGCAAAGAAACACCAAAATAAGGCATGGGCTGTCCTGAGAAGGTACCCCACGTACACTAATCTCATAAACTTCAAAAAGGCTAAAGCAAGAGCAAGGTACATCCGACGGCAGGCGGAAAAATCCTCATGGAAAGACTATGTGTCCTCAATCAATAGTTCAGTCACATCCAAGAAGCTATGGGATTGCCTTAGGAAGTTCAAGGGAGACTATTCATCATATGCTCTACCCTTACTCACACCTTCAGGCATACAAACAACACTACAGGAACAAGCTGATATACTAGGTGAACACTTTTATAATATTTCCAGCTCGGCAAACTACTCTGATGCATTTATCAAGTACAAACAGTCTGCAGAGAAGCAAAGATTGCCTATAGCAAGTTCGTCAAATGAACCCTACAATGCTCCCTTAACACTCCAAGAATTAAACAGAGTACTTTCAGCTGGGAAAAAAACCGCAGTTGGCCAAGACCGCATTCATTATTCAATGCTGGCTCACCTCTCACCTGGATCAGTAAAAGCTCTGTTATTCTTCTTTAACAAAATTTGGGATACAGGCACAATACCAAAATCATGGAAAAACGCTATCATAGTACCTTTCTTGAAAGCCGGAAAACCACGCACATCTGCCACTAGCTACCGGCCCATTGCCCTGACGAGCTGCTTAGCGAAATCCTATGAAAGTGTCATCAATGCGAGATTAACCTTTACGCTAGAAACCCAAAACCTACTGGACATTCACCAGTGTGGTTATAAAAGGAACTACTCTACAATTGACAACCTTGTCCGACTAGAACATGAAATAAGGAACGCTTTCATACATAAACAACACTGCCTTACAGTTTTCTTTGACCTCGAAAAAGCATATGACACAGCATGGAGATTTGGCATACTTAGGGATCTCGCGGATCTAGGGATCCGTGGGAAAATGCTCAAAGGTATCGCTGATTTTCTGTCTAACCGAACCTTCCAAGTCCTTCTAGGAACAGCACTTTCACGTGTATTCACCCAAGAAAACGGCGTACCACAGGGATGCATACTAAGTACAACGCTATTTGTGGTGAAAATGAACTCGGTAAACAAAGCAATTCCAGCTTCTATAATGCACTCACTATACGTCGATGATCTTCAAATTGCATGCAGAGGATCAAACTTAGCGACCTGCGAACGACAGGTTCAAATCGCATTAAATAGACTGACGAAGTGGGCAACCGAAAACGGCTTTCGGTTTTCCGCTGAAAAAACTGTCGCAGTGGTTTTTTCTCAGAAAAGAGGCTTATATCCAGACCCCGTCCTGAAAATGCACCAGTGCCTCCTACCAGTTAAACAGGAACACACGTTTCTTGGCGTCACCTTTGACAAGAAGCTTAATTTTCTAGCACACATAAACAGTTTGAAAATTAAGGCAAACAAAGCGCTAAACATACTAAAAGTCTTGTCACGGAAACGCTGGGGCTCCGATCGCAAATGCATCCTACACATATACCGATCTCTAGTACGCAGCAAAATAGAGTGCGGATACGTAGTCTATGGGTCTGCAAGACAGTCATACCTGAGGCGGCTCGACGCAGTACACAATCTAGGGATACGCTTGGCAATTGGCGCCTACCGAACTTCTCCTGTCCCAAGTCTGTATGCGGAATCAAACGAGCCATCCCTGGAACAAAGAAGAATACAGGTCATGGTCACCTACGTCCTTCGAGTTCGATCAACACCAGGACACATATGCCATGATATTGTCACGCACTGTAGCACACGTACACACTATGCGAATAAACCACATGCTGTTAAACCTCTTATACTTAGGTATGAGGAAAAGTGCCGTGATTATAACATCCCGAAAGAGGCACTACACGTTGCAGACAAGCCATCCAGAATAGCCCCTTGGTGCGATTTTACGCAGTTCCTAGACCTCTCACTGACACACGTTAAGAAGCAGGACACCCCACACGAACATATAATACAAGAGTTTCGTTTAGTACAAGAAACATACAATACTTACGTAGAATTTTACACGGACGGTTCCAAGACACATAATTACGTGGGAAGCAGTGTCGTATCAGGAACATGGGAAAGGACTGTCAGACTCCCACAACTTGTCTCTGTGTTTTCAGCTGAATGTTATGCTCTATGGATGGCATTGCAGCAAGTTTTAAGTGCAGAACACAAAAAAGCAGTCATCTACACTGACTCCCTAAATGCTCTCAGAGCTTTCAATTTAAGATCTGAGCAAAAAGCTTTCATTGGTGAAATTCTAGGAGCGCTGTCACGCATCGACCAAAATCAGTCAATACGCTTTTGCTGGGTCCCTAGTCATACTGGGATCCTGGGTAATGAAAAGGCGGATCAGTGCGCCGCAAATGCAAGACACCAAACTACATCAAAAATAAAGGTACCCCTGAGAGATGGGCTTCAAGCCATCCACAAAACATTGAAACACAACTGGCAATGTCAATGGAATACGCACGAAAACAACAAACTATCAAGCCGGTACTAGGGGAGTGGAAAAGCTGCTACCACCAGGAACGTTTCATTGAGGTAGTACTAGCCAGACTTAGAATCGGGCATACGCACCTCACGCACAATTATTTGCTAAAAAACGAGCCACAACCAAAATGGAATGAATGTCAGGAACCGCTTACAGTGCTACATTTCCTCATTACATGTCCACACGTTGAAAGAGCAAGACAGAAACACTTTAAGGATGCCTACGCGTTGTACTTACCTCTGCACCCCACACTCATCCTCGGAGACAACCCGTTGGTGTCTATTACGGATGTAGTGAATTTCTTACACGAACTAGGCATTCTCAACAAAATCTAAGTACTGCAACTACTTACCGCTCCAACTGTCAACATTCATTTCACATTCACATCTCCCGTATCAATTTCATAGTTTTACTCAATATACATATTTTATGCACATTTAGTGCGCAAGCTTTTAGGCCCCTATACAGCCCCCGACCCCAACCCATTGATCACACCATCCTGTACACACTACATCTACCTTCATGCTCCGCGGCCATAGCCGGCACTTACGACGCTGGAGACCACGTACTTCTTTCTAACCCTGCGTCTGGCGCAGCATAGCCTTAGTCGCTTTTGCGCCACAAAACCCAACTTAACTAACTAACTAACTTTTTTTGGGTTTCGTTGCGCATTGAACGGACGAACACAGGAAGGAACGTTGAATGCGCATCGATACCCACCAACTCGCCTAAGAAGAAGTCCTGCTGAAATATTTGGTCTTTTGCGTATTCATTTTAGTCTAATTTTGACACCTTTCTGGTTTAGGTCATCAATCATATTTTGTAGTTCGAGTCCATCTTTGCTAAAGAGCACAATGTCGTCTGCAAATCTTAAATTGCTTCATTCTCCGTCTATACGAATTCCCCTTTCTCCCCAGTCTGGACGTTTAAAGACTACCTGTAATCATGCAGTGTATACCGTCGGGGCGATCGTGTCTTCTTGTCTGACACCTCTCCCGATCGGGATTTCTATGCTTCTCTCATGTAGGAGTAGTGTGGCTGCGCAATCTTTGTACATTTTGTTTTGGTTTTCACGTATACGTCAGGTACCCCTTGACGACGTGGAGCTTGTATATTACTGGGAGTAGGCTAATTGGTCTCTAACTCTTTAACTCCTTTATGTCACCTTTCTTGTGCATTAGGATTATATTACCATTTCTCCAACAGCGTGGTAAACTACATGTCTTCATACATTTCGTTAAGGGCGATGCAGGTTTTCAAGTATAATATCTCTTCCCTTTTTGATCAAGTCGCCTTCTATACCGTCTTCACCTGCTGCTTTACCGCGGGACATGCCTTTGAGTGCTTTTTTGCCTTCGTCAGCATTTCCAGTGTCCTCCTCTGATTCCATTTCTATTAAGATTGTGTGGTCTGTCTGACAGCTATACAGTTCTGTGTAGAAATCTTCTGCTACCTTTACTAGTTTGTTAAAATTGTGGACAACGTTACCTTGTTTTTCTTTGAGCGCATGCATTTTGTTCTCTCCTAAGTGCAGTTTAGTTTTGGCCGATTTAATACTGGTGCCTTCCTCTACTGCTTTCTCTATTTCTCTGATTTTCATTACATCTCTTTTCCTGGCGTGACTGATCAGCTTTGATAGTTCTGCGAATTCTATTTTATCTTTTGACGAAGTCAATTTCATTTGTTTGCTTTTTATTGTCTTTGGTAGATTGGGACAACTTGTTGCTTGCTTTGTTGCTTTACCCCCGACTTCTATCGCTGCTTTAAGGATTGTTTTCGTTATGGTATTGTTTATTTCGTCCAAATCATATCGTGTGGGAGGTGGTGGCCAAGTCACTCTAGTCTCACCTAAACAATATTAACAGCAGTGCTGTTAAGGGACTTGCCATATCCATCGCCTACGTCTGTTGTCCCACAAGCGGGAAAAGCCGAGACATTCCTGCCCTCGACCCGTGCTTCCTAGCCAGCTGGATCAGCTTGATGCAACATTACAGTGATTATGTGAAAGGCAATATAGAAACAAATAAAAGAGCACTGCTTGCATGATAGTGATGATTCAAAGGGCAACACAGAGAGAAAGAAAGTAAGGTAGAAAGAGCCAAAGAAACAAAGATAGCCTCTGTCTGTCTCTTGTCTCAAGATGCAGAGAAAAGAAAAGCAGACGTGCCCTTGGCCTTGGCCCACTGCCACGTGTAAGTGACAGTGAGAGTAACCTCACACCGTTTCCAGTTATGCCATGATCAATTTGGACCAGGTTATTTGGCATTTAGAAGCACCTTGTAACAGCTGAATTGATATTCTGCAGTGTTTTGGAGAAGAAAAAATGCATTTTGCATTCCAACACCTATATAATTAATATGGAGCTCTTATGAAGAGCTAGCTAAGCATTTCGAGCCACTGCATACCTTGTGAAGAAGAAATGTCTAAGGAGGACTCAACAGTATTTCACTTGGTAATCATGAAGTGAAGGCAGTCGTATGGTCGAAGGTTGTGGAAAAACCTCCTCAGCCTATTCGCTAACACAAGCAAACTTAGAATACTGGATCACGAAGCTTACGTATTTAATGGAAGGCACTATAATTAATTTTCTTTTCGTGCAGCATTAGGCGATGTTAACGTCTCGTAGGTCAGAGGAACAAGGGAGACCTGAGAAATTTGCAAGGCCATCTCACCAGGTGCATCCTTGAAAGTGATTGACGGGCTCTCCTATTCGCTCGTTTATCTATTTTTCAGCTTGAGTTTGCACTTCAGTTATGCCCTTATTTCCCTCCCTTAAAGCAGTGCAGTTCTCCCTCGTCCTCTAGACCTCAGGACGAGTCTGCAGTTATGCTAGAGCATTTTTAATATCATCAACAATGTTGCAGGAGTATGCCCTGGTGCACTGTTTGTCTTTAGGTGTGTGCTTTGGATGTGGAATCCTCAATAGCCTATAAAATAGTGGTAGAATGAAGCATGGTGTAAGAAAATGATAAGACATGCAAACACCCAGTCGGCAGTGGCAAATAACACACATAGAGGTAAACACCTAGACTCGGATGCTTTCACCTTTCGAGCACAAATCAACAGCATGGGGAATGGTTAGTTGCTTGGAAGCCTAGCATCTCTGGTGCGGAAGCGTGGAAGCCTAGCATCTCTGGTTGTGTAAATTGTACCGGTCAAAGCTAACAGTAACAGAGACTGTACCTGCATGTTTTGGAAGGTAGGACACCTGCTAGAACTTTACTCTGCGAGTAATTGGATGACAGGTCGGTTGAGGTGATCCTTATGTAGCCTGGGCAGCAGCTGATGTAACCACAGCACTTGTGGCCAGCTGCTCTTGTACGTGCAGACGGCACAATGTGTTGCGCAAACGTCCTGCGCAGTAGCTTGTAGTATCAGCAGCCCGATGAAGTGCAAATCGATATCACAGGAAAAAGTTAGTTGACACCCTAACTCTCCCATTAATTGCACTTGTTTAGTAACAGTTCTCAAGATGATCAATTGTAAACAACAAATTATTCTTGAATTTTGTGCAATAGTCATGCTTGTAACAGATATTTTAGCTATAAATGCGGTGCTGTTGGCTACTATCTGCATTTAATTTGTCGTGGAAACAAGTGAAAGTGACACATGTATATATTCGTGATTTACACTAACTTGCACAAATGCAGAGTGAAAATATACACGAGGAAAAACGGAAGTGGTATGTTATAGTGATTGGCCATCCCAATCAAAATAACACTGCCGTCACATCTTATTCTTAGAGGTTGCATCTAACAAGCAGCAAGTACAATCGACTAATCGCTAACACATGCGTGTGTTTTCTTTATCTCGTATGCCTCGAGTAGCTCACGTGGACTCCATCCTTACATGAAGTTTTTCCCCGAAGTGGAAGGAACGCCTTCTTTATTTTCTGTTCGATTTCTCTGCAATACCTCACTATGCTCCAGTATTCATCTACTGAGATCCCGCCAAGTGGAAATTCGTGAAGAGCGACCGTTGCCGCTATAGTTCACGATCAGAATCAATCTTCGTAGTAAAACGGCAGCATGGATATCCACACACGCCATCCGTTAAGCGTGGAAGCCTAGCATCTCTGGTTGTGTTACATGCGACGTAAATTGTACCGGTCAAAGCTAACAGTAACAGAGACTGTACCTGAATGTTTTGGAAGGTAGGACACCTGCTAGAACTTTACTCTGCGAGGTCGCTACGGGTGACAGATTCACGTACTACGTCGCCGAACGTTGCGCGACTGGAATCGCCGTAAAGACGTAAACCACGGCCGCTCGAAAAAAAAAGCACTCGTGCGTTGCTAATCGAGCGCCCGCGCGCAGATAGACAGATGCGCCGGCGACTCACCGCGTTCATCATGACGCGCCAAAATGCTGATCACACCGGTCGGCGTGCAAACGGTGGCCATCGCTGCCGGCGACGATCAACAGCGGAAAACTGTGAAGTGAGTAACGGTAATCGCATGCTTGGATTTCTACGCCGCAATTTTTCATCCGTCCCCTCAGACACTTAAAACTTAAATTGTACACCATGCTCGTTAGATCCAAATTGGAATACGCTTGCTCTATATGGGATCCATCTAGCTCCGTATTATGTACAGCCCTTGAATCTGTTCAGAATCGTGCAGTTCGTTTTGTGCTCTCCAATTACTCCCGCTACGCCAGTGTGTCTTCTATGAAAACTACTTTAGGTCTACCGACACTTAAGCCACGCCGTCAGTATTTCTGCTTAAACCTTTTTCATAAAATTTTTTACACCAACCCAACACTAATGAACGATCTTTTCCTTCCTCCAGACTACGTATCTCCGCGGTTAAATCAACATCTTAAGGTTAAGGTTCCCTTGTGCCGCACTAACACTTATTATGCTTCCTTTTTGACACAATCAAGCAGTGACTGGAACCGCCTTCCTGCCTCCGTTGCTGCAATCAAAGAACCTGCCGCCGTCAAAGTGTGACTTGATAACACATTGTTAAGCCACTCCTCTCTGTAATGCCCTCGGGCCCTGAGAGTATGCAAATAAATAAATAAATAAATAAATAAATAAATAAATAAATAATAAATAAATAAGCACTTTTACGGAAGATTCCCCGTCGCTCTCGTCGTGAAACAATCACTATGCGACCCTGTCCCTAGGTTCTGGATCAAGTGAGCTGGCGGCATCACGGATCAACGGCCTTCATTTCAACGCTTCGGGACCCGAGCGTCATAGAGAGAAGGAATATAAGGCGTACCAGGCGTGTGCGTCGTTAGCGCAATGGTAGAGCACCGGCCACCTTTCGTCGTGGCGCTGGGAGTTCGATTCCCAGTGCGTCAACAGAATTTTTCAGGGTATTTTAGGGGCGAAGCTCCTTATGGCATCACGTGCGGCCCGTCCGGTATGTCCATCTGCCGTAGCCAGTAGCGTCTCCCGTAGCATACAACAGATGGCGCTGTCACATAGAGATGCATGCAAACTGCAGTTGGGTGATGATATACTAGATGGCGCTGGTCGTCATCGCCATTTCTCGTCTAGTTTCCTAGATGGCGCTGTCCCATAGAGATGTGTGCATTATGGCGGTTGGGTGACTGGACACTAGAAGGCGTCATCACGGTGAATATGCTGCGGTCGAGCTCGACGACAGTCGAGCTCCCCCTTGTCTCCTCTCTGGCCCCCATTCTCTCCCTTCCCTCCCTCTCCCCTCTCCCCCTCTCTCCCCCTCCCCTCCCCCCTCACAACTGTTCCACGGTGCCCCCACCTCTCTCGCCTCGCGATGCCGACGCAGGCAGCGTCTGCTAGCGAGTTCCTTGATTGAAAAAAGCGACCGATTGCGCTACACAACCGTTCACTGACCACCCCGTATATATGGCAATGAAAATTCACAGCGTACATGCAAAATTAAACTGAGCTGCAAGTCACCATAACTCTCATCGACCCTTTAGTATAAACGCGCACGATCTCACGTCGTTGATGATGTACTGGGCAGAATTCACGGTTTACCGATGAACCTCCGCAGCTTCGCCCACTCATCATCATTCACCCCGTGGATATGCTGTGATTTTTTTCTTTGTTCTTTCTCTTTATATTGCTGCGTCATATCCGTTATGATAGTGACGTATGGGTCGTAGTGCACCTCGGCATAAAACACTTTCATGTTAATAGGCACATACAAGAATGAATACCGTAGAGTCTGGATGCATGTGTTTTCAAGCACCTAATGATGGGTGCCTCCCTCTCGGTAACCGCTGCAAACTTGACAATGGAATCAGTCGAACGCCGGGCTATCGCAGCATTCATGCCCCAACCAAGAATTTTTCTTCGGTATGTGGATGACTGTTTTTCCGTAATAAAGAAGGATGCCCTGGATGCGTTCTCGTTACACCTAAACTCGATTGTACCGGCCATAAATTTCACAGTTGAACTGGAGAAGGACCATCGCCTTCCATTTCTTGACGTTTTGGTACAACGTGAAGGGACAGGACTTCGCTTCAGCGTGTATCGAAAGGATACACACACAGGACGCTACCTCAACTTCAGTTCAATTCATCCTGCTTGCCACAAACGCTCCGTCGCCTCTTCACTCACACAACGCGCGAAAAAAACCTGCAGTTCTTCAGAGGACCTGCAAAGAGACCTGAAAGTGGTGCATGCTGAACTTTTAGGCAACGGCTACCCGGCTTCGTTTGTGAATTCATGCATAAACAATTATCTCGTCCGCCTATTAGTGCCTCCTCCGTGCCTGCCCCCTGTAAGCGTGCCGCGATACCGTATGCTCCTGGAACCAGTGAGGCCCTGGCGCGCGTGCTCCGCTCCTTTGATGTACACGTGTCACATGTGCCGGTGAAAAAACTGAAAAGTTTGCTGACAAACGTGAAGGACAAGCTTCTAAAAGAAAAGTTTCCTGGTGTCGTGTACAGCATCCCCTGTACCGACTGTGATCATGTGTATATCGGCGAGACAGGCGATTTTCAAAGGCGCCTAAAAGAACACTGCTACGACGCGAAAAAAGAAAAGGTGTCTTCAAATGCACTCGCTGAGCATTCCATTTCCAAGGGACATGATATTGACTGGGCCAGTGCGCATATGCTCGCCACTGAAAGAAATCTAACCTCGCGACTTCATCTCGAACCACTACTAATCCAAACCACCGATACCACGCTAAATCGCAATGAATGCACCTTTCCCTCTGTTTACGCACGCTGCTTGCGCCACCTTTTTGCACGTACTTATTCAATCCCCGTTCCTTCATTGCTTCATTTGTGAACAAGGCCCCCGTACGGGAGCCGAAGCGTCGTGTTATATTTTTTTTAAAGTTTTATTTGGTCGGCGTTTTGCTTTTACCTTTTGACCATGATTATTCCCGACCACACGAGCTTTCGTCGAACTCTTCACTTCAATGATGAGAATACTTTTGCCTTCCATTTGTGTGACGAACTTCAGAGGCCAAGACAAGATAAATAGTGCAAAACGTTTTGCTAAAGGGCAGTAGACCAATGTGACCTGCCTTTCATGTGACCTTTAAGGGAAGTCTGGGTAATATGTATGTACTTGGCGAAACATCGCATAAACGAAGAACCCAGGGCAAGCTGGCATACCATGTTGGGTCTGAGTGCTTTAGCAACACGTGCACAAATTTGAATAAATTATTTTTCTCTTTGGTATTTCTCTGAAATGTTCTTGGTTTCAAAAATTCATTCTCATATACATACCACGTCTGAACTCTTCAAAATGAGTTCGTTAAGATACGTAAAATGTTTAATTGTTGCCATGGATGTTAACAAATGTTTAATGGTAAAATGATATTCAATGAACCAGACTTCATGTGAACGACTATTAGCCTCTCTAGAATCTTGTTACACTCATATCAAGTGGTACCGCATATAGTAGTAGAAATATTTATTGAGCTCAAATGAGATGACGGCCTCTTCTCAGATAGGGTGAACTCGTGCGGGCAATAGGCACAGGTCGTCAATTGTAACTGGTGGCTGACAGAGACTTAAATATTCAATGGATGTTCACACCAGCAGTTTCGGTCAACCAGCTTGGTTAGACAGCGCAAATAGAAGACAGACAGGAGGCTACTCCTCTGTCTTCATCCATTTATGCTGTGTTACCACGCCGATATTGAATAAACTAGCCTGAGCTTCCACTCTATCAGCCAGCTGCCACACTGCATTACTAAGCCATTAATGTCTGCTCCTCGCACTGTCAGCATCTCATATAAGAAACAGACATCCTGTTCCAGTACACCTGATTGGTTCATAAGCTGTGCGACAGCATTTGCACAATTTAGGAATTGAGCTACAAGTGACTGACCGGAAACAGTCACTTTTTAACCAATGCACCAACCATGACTGGAAGGCGGTGAGTCTGGCACAGGAAGTGTCAGTGCATATATGTTGTCTTCATGCGCTTTGTTATTTACCATTGCATAGCAAGTGTAGGCTGCTTTCATGAACCCAGTTAGCTGAACATTCAAAGGCAAGATAATGTGAAGCTTGTGTACCTTCCAGCAGAGTAATATGACTTTAGTGACGTGCTTCGGCTGCATAATGGCACTCAAGCGAACAGTATATGCATCCGTACTTCTGTGATCACATCTGTTCACCTGTGTGTTTGATGTTCATGAACTTTTGCATTAATGTGATAGATAATGGCATGTAAAGCTTAGCCGCAACTTAATTGTGATACCTCTTCAATTCACATGCAAGTTATTGTTTGATCGCAATTTCTGCTGTGGTGTCCAGGTGAGTGTGTTCTTGACTGAACACTAGGTGTTGATTTAAGGGGCAGTATATCCTCATAGTGTCATTATTAGGGACTTCAATCTGGTATCATCACTTCAGTGCCAATAAAGTAGCTCACTACCATCCGTGCGGCTGCAGTACAGACAGGCAGAACAGTGTTTCAGCCTGTCTTGCTGTATACATGCTCCACATTAACATGCAATGCTTTTTATATGGTGGATTTATTTCTCTCTTTTGTATTTTACTCAGGCATTTTTGGTGCATGATCAGGCATCCATACGTCTACCCCAGGAAGTGAGGTGAAGCTGGCCTAAATTGGTGTTGGTGTAACTATTTGTCTGAAACTAAACACACACTAAATTGTGGCTCGTAACTTCTGTAGCAAAGTATGCGCTGGTCAGAAGGCCATGAATAAAAATGGAGCACATTTGTAAAGATGAAACAGGACTGCATACATACATAATGATTGTGTGTTATACACGAAAGTATCATCTACTGGGGATCAGATAAGGCTCAATAATCAATTTCACAAGGTCGTTTCTTGGTGCCAAGAATGGCAAATGGCAATTAATTACAACAAAACAGTTTATATGAAAATCACACTAAAGAAAAATCCTTTATGTTATCAGTACGGCACAAATAGCGTCAAGCTAAAAGAAGTTGCAGAATACAAATACCTTGGATTATGGATAACTAATGATCTCAACTGGAACAAACACATTGACATAACTACAGGTAACTGTCTACATAAACTCTTTTTCCTAAACGATCCTTAAAGTATTCTACCCCGTCAGTACGCATGCTAGCATACAAAACACTCATTTGTCCAATGTTTGAATATGCTGTGATAATATGGGATCCATTCACTAAACGGAATGTTAATCAACTAGAAAAAGTGCAAAAGAAAGGCTTACGTTTTATTTATAACTCCTACGGTAGAACATCGGTATCCGAGCTATTGATAAAAAGTGGCCTCCAATCCGTTGTGGACAGAAACCGCATTTGCCGACTTAAGTTTTTCTTTCAAATAATAAATGGCCATTTAAATGTTGACACTACAGGCATCCTTCAGTACTCTTCCGGTTACGCCACTCGCAAGCGACACAGTAAAATGATAACCCCTTTAACTTCACGGATTAACTGCTACAAGTATTCATTCTTCCCTAGAACTATTAATGACTTGAATAGCCTTGCAAATGATGTCGTTTTACATAACACACTGTCATTGTTTCAAAACAGCCTCACCTAAACCATCACTAGTTATTGTATTGTATTATTTGCTTTATTGTAATGTATTGTATTATTTGCTTCATTGTAATTATTGTGTTAGTCTGTAACATGTATTATGCGTATTTACGTTACTGGGTATTATGTTACTCTGTATTGTGTTACTCTACGAATGTACTGAAATAGCGTTTTTGAACCTTAGCCCTGTATATTCACATCGTACTTAGTTATTGCACGTTGATTGTTCCTTTGAATATATGTACATATTTTCGAACATTTTCCCACCCTGCCACGATCTTTCAAATGAAAGATCGCAGTATTTATAAATAAATAAATAAATAAATAAATAATTGTTCCCATCAGTCTCTTTACAGCTCCAACTGCAATTGAGGTACTGGGAAGTTCTACTAGTAAAATGATGCAACTGGCAATGCTCCATTATGCGTATATTTAATTTATTTTTTATAAATGATTGAAATGTATAGGCAGACTTTGTTCGCTTGATGTTGCACCTGGTTCAGCGCATCCTTTAGATTGGCTCTGTCATTCTTGTGTCCACCTTAAAATAAACATTTCTTTATTAGCACTTGTTCTCGCTATGTTTCCTACATGTTTTTGGTCATGCTAGGATATCTGTTTCACAAAAATGTGCATCAGACCCTATGAGTTTTAAGCATGTAAGTTAGTGTGAAGTTCATAAATCTAGAACTAAACAATATATTACGTACTAGGATTATTCAAACCTGCCACTATGAAACACCTGGTAAAGTCCAGGAAGGGCCATCTGAAGCACTTCTTGCAGCCGCTATGAATGAGCTACTAGATCTATAAAATTGATTTTCTTAACAAAGGTTCAAACAGAAATGCAGAATTACGTGCTTTGGAAGAACTTATATGTTTTTGGAGAACACGTTTTTAAGTGAAGTTGCTCCAGCTACGCAAACATCATGTAACGCAGAAACTCTAAGTAATGCATAGAGAGGTAAACTGCTCTACTTCATGGAAGAGAGAAACGACGGATGCTTGTGCGCTGCTTGCTACGCTAAAATGCACAAACAAAAGAAAAACACCATCCGATTTAGTATTCTCAAAATATTTTATTCTCCAAATTGTTCATTCAGAATCAGTTACAGCAGACGTTTAGAAACAAGAAAACTTATTGCATTCGTAAACTTCTCATAATACAGAAACACACATGCTGTAGGTCAGCCCCCTCCACTTCACTTCAGAAATATTAATAGGACGCTTCCCACATACCAAAGACCAACCACGGGGACGAGGAAATGGGCAGCTCTGCGTGAATTTATTTCATCAGTTTTATTTTTCAGTACTAGCTGAACTTAGAATACCACAATCGTCAACAGACTTTCAATGTTTGCATAGTTGATGAAAAAACTGTAACAGCCTGAAATGTCCACATTGAATGCGCTAACCGAATTTCCATCACATAACGTGTTATCAAATTTTGGGCCTACTGAATAAAGTTTTCCATACAACTAAGCATAAGTGCTCGTAGCGTAGCCTAGGTGCTCATGCTACTTAATATTCATTTGCTGAGGATGAAAATACACTGCTATATGATGGAAATACCTAGTTACAGGAAAAATGACCGCCGGGAAAAAATTATCGAACGCCTCGGTTATATGGCCGAAGATTCTTTTCATGCAAAGAAGCTTGCAGCTGAAGGGATCGTGATGCTTGACAGCGAGAACCGTGCGACACTCCTTTTACATCTCGACGAATGATATATGCTTGCATGGCGTTTCTCACAAACAGCGCATAAGAATGTGCCAACAGTGCACAAAAACTTAGCGCAGGAGCTAAAGTGATCTACGCAATAAAACAAGGTGCAGCTCAGGCAACTAGCTGGTAATAATACATGCTAGTAAAGGCAGCGTTTCAAAAGCGTACTCCGCCTGGCGAGTTGAGTGGGCGAGGATGCACGTTACTGCAAAACATACGACATGATTATGACGCATGCTGAAGTGGAAGGCTCCGGAAATATCGACAACAGGGGCCGGGTGATGGCGATCAAGGTGCCACCGTTATACCTCAGTGGCACTGCGGAGAATACCGCGGGAGGATGTCACACTAGCTAGTAACACATCTGGTGCAGACTACGACAACGTCGAACAACCAAATTTCACTGCAGCGCACATATACCGAAGATACCACGGCTCCGAGGCAGTGCTGCATATTGGCACTGGCGCAGTTCATCTGTTTGGTGGAAGGCAAGCGCAGAAAAAAAAGAGAACAAAGGGGTGTCGGCCGCACTACTCACAAACTCGACTGGTCACCCTCGCACGTGCACCCGTCGTCAAAATAAGTAGGGACGCGCGAGCGACGACCGCAACCAGATAAAACTGCATCGCCGAGCCCTCTGACGTGGAGCGGCTGGTGTCGAGATATCACAGTGCGCGTCCTTTCATTCTCACAGCCATGTCTTTTCAGTCGCTTGCAGCAGACCAGGTGATTACATGTAGCGCTTTGTGCTAGGTGTGCGCTCGTGTTGTCGTCTTCATCTCCCGTGTTTCGTCGTTTTTTGCGCTCTAATGTATCCCTTACCGAAAGGGAACTGAACAAAGCTCCCTTAACATTGAAGGGGACATTTTTGCTGCAAACTCCCTCGCGAAGAGGAGGTAAAATTAAGTATTTTTGTCTTTTTCACTTCTACGTTTAACGAGGGAGTGAAATGGAGGATGGCGAGCCATTTCACTCGATGTTTCTTCGACTCAGAGGGAGCACGGTCATCGGGCAGGTAGTTTTAAGGGAGGCCGCGTCGCTTAAAACGCCCTTTCTGGCTTACTTTCGTTTTCAGTGTACGACTGCTGGATCGCATCGCCGGACGTTGGATCGCATGCAAAATCGGGCCGTGTGTCCAGCTTTTATGTCTACAATAGCTACGAACTTCGGCAGCCCAACGCACAAGCGGAGCGCCTCCCATTGCAGCAGCACTAACGGACGTAGGTTCCAAACCGGAGCACCGGAAAATAAGGCGCATTCAAACTGCAGTATAGGGAGAACCATTATCGGATAGTCACTGCGCATTCCCCGCCGATAAGCAATGACCCTTTGCGTAATTCCCATGGCTCGTGACCCTTTTCTTGCTGCGTGTTCAATATGAAGGCGCCATTTCAGCTTTCCATTATAAGTAATTACAAGGTATACAACTTTTTCGACTTGTCGAATGCATGTATGCGGAACGATAGAGAACTACCGCGATCGGGTCTTGCAGGGGAAATACCAGGATTGCGCACTTCTGCACATTCAGTGTCAAAGAAATGGTGTCTCTGCAATGTTCTAATGAGTGTAAATGTCCTTGCGATTGCTCGTACAATGACTGGATATTGTTCGCCGAAGCAATGAAACCAATCTCATCATCATAAACGCACGTAGGTACGTTATGATGACAAGTGATGGAGCTAAGTAATATGTTAAATAAAAGCGGAGATAAAACTGAGCCTTGAGGAACACCACGTTTCTGTTTTAATTTACCTGAAGAAATCCCACTTTATAAGCAGTAAAACTCCCTTTCCAGTAACAACTCCGTCGTCCACGCAACAAGGCATTCAGGTAAGCCTATGTCTTTCATCCTTTTTGTTAGGATCGGGTATTCTACGCCTGTCATGTGCGCGCAAAAGTGTGTGCCCGAGAGGAGCTGGCAGAGACGCCGACGATGACGACGACGAAGTGAACGCACGCGCAAACGTGCGCGAGCTCGAGCACGAGAGGGTTGCGGAAGAAGCGGGGAGAGAAGACAGAGGGCAGACGGACTTGTGCTTTCGACATAGTCGGGTGTCCGGGCCCGAGTGTCGGCATTCTTCCTGCGGTCCACGAGTTGGAGCTCCGGGCTCCACGTGGCCGCCTGTATATCCTCCCCGTCACCTGCACCAGGGCTGCAGTGACCGGCCGCATTCTTCAAGCGTCGCTACTTCTCCACGTCGCTCTCTGGCACGCTCTTCAGCAGGCAACGCCACCTCGGCTCCCACCTGTCGCCCGCCCCGCCAGACGGTGAGCCTGTGTCGCCAGAGACTTTTAGTAGGGACGCTAAGTTTGTCTTGTTGCCTAGTTAGTGTTCAGGTGTTGTGTAAAAGTGTGCGTGTGTTTGGTTGCCTTCTGTGTGTATAAAGTGTCTTATGAAATGCACAAACAGCCTCGTCTCTTCCATGGGAACGCCAGCGTTCCCATCCTAAATACATCCTTTTAGAACCTATTATGACAATGGCGTCCGCGACAGGACGAGGCTGCTTGTAGCGTTCCCTTGCTCTCTCGAAAAATGGATTTGAACGAGCTCATTAGCATTGGCAAGAGATTAGGCCTAACCGGAGACGCACTCACACAATGGGCAGACAAAGAGCAAACGCTTGAAAGGGAGGCGCGTGCCGCCGAACGCGATGCGGAGCGCGAACAAGCCGCGCGAGATGAACGTGCGAAGCGCGAGAACGCGGAATTAGAAGAAAGAATCCGGCTACTTCGCCTGCGCGTAGGAGAGGCCGAGGCAGCTTTGGGTAGACGCACAAGTCCGTCGGAGGTCAGCGATCGTTCCGCGCTAGTGCAAGTGTGCATCCGGGACTCTCTGCCCCTCGTTGCTGAAGAACGAGATGTCGATGCATATGCCAGCCGTTGCGAAACGGTGACAACAAGTACAGAGGGTGTCGTAACGGGGCAGGATTGGCATGAAAACTTCGCCACCTCCCCGAGCACACCCATCAAGCACACCCAGTGCATCATAAAGGGCCGGTTTGAGCCCCATAAACCTGAAAGAGGATTCAGTAGTAAGAATCCCCCACGTTCCACGAAGGAACAGCGTTGCTATAACGCTTCTTGGAAGCCAAATGCAATGGTAGAAGGGGTGAGTGTGCTTCAAAGCAGCTCCCCTGTAGAAGCACTGATAGTTGCTTCATATAACGATGGTAGGTGTTGGGAAGAGAATTCTAAGGCGGTTTCCGCCGTTTCTGCGCCCGCACCACCATTAAATGTGACAGATGGCAGAGGTATGTCCAAAGGCCACCTCAATGACTTGCTCGAGAAAGCAGGTAGTTTAACTTCTCGGTTCGGGAAAGGCGATATCCACGAAGAGAGAGCCGAAATACTCGTCGAACGTGACGCAGTCGACGTGTCCACAAAGTCTGTATTCTATAATGACCTGGGTATGCAGGACAACCTAAATGATCGCGTCCCCAGCGTCCAGGAAATGACCGATGAACTGGCAGGTCAGCTCCGTAAAGACAGAGTGGTAGAGCATTGTTCCCTGAGCAGTAAGCAATCTGGTGCGTCACCCAAAGCATCTGTGGCTACAGAAGACGCTACCTATGAGGTGTAACGATCATTGCCGGCTTATGGGGCTATGCAAGACGCCGGTTCCTGGTCAGAGGTCAGTCGTGCGCGTCCGACTCGTTACGTGTCGCCGCAACCCCTTCGGTTGCGTCTTAATATTTTTCGTGTCCATCCTCCAAATGACACTGGCCAAGGCAAGCTTTCTGAACGTGGCAGTTCCCCCAGCGTTTTCTTGCGAAAGCGTAAACGCTGCTGTCGTCAGAAATGCCGCCTTGCATTTCCTGCGCTTTTCTGGACGCGCATGCAAAGCGGCATTCGTCTATTGTGGGACGCTATTACTTGAATAACGCCCAGTAGTAACCGACTGCCATGTTTAGGTTTTGACTCGGAGCTGCACACTTGTACATATTGTGTGGACTTTAAACCTGTTCCTAAAGTACCTCTGCAGAGATGTGTCCCCCAGTTGTCAAGATCATAGTGCCACTGCTACTTTTGACTTCGACCGAACACTGGTTGGTTCTGCATCTTTGTGTGAATTTCTTGTGAATACTGTGTGACATATTCGACTTTATAGGTGCATGTGCAGTGATATCTTTCAGACTTTTGTCGAGCGTGTAGTGCACTGCTTCTTATGTGTACAGCTGTGTGAGGGAATGTCTAGCGCGCATGCAGTCTTTTGTTTACGTGAACGTATGAACAAAAGACTTAAATGGGGGCCTGTGTCATGTGCGCGCAAGAGTGTGTGCCCGAGAGGAGCTGGCAGAGACGCCGACGATGACGACGACGAAGTGAACGCACGCGCAAACGTGCGCGAGCTCGAGCACGAGAGGGTTGCGGAAGAAGCGGGGAGAGAAGACAGAGGGCAGACGGACTTGTGCTTTCGACACAGTCGGGTGTCCGGGCCCGAGTGTCGGCATTCTTCCTGCGGTCCACGAGTTGGAGCTCCGGGCTCCACGTGGCCGCCTGTATATCCTCCCCGTCTCCTGCACCAGGGCTGCAGTGACCGGCCGCATTCTTCAAGCGTCGCTACTTCTCCACGTCGCTCTCTGGCACGCTCTTCAGCAGGCAACGCCACCTCGGCTCCCACCTGTCGCCCGCCCCGCCAGACGGTGAGCCTGTGTCGCCAGAGACTCTTAGTAGGGACGCTAAGTTTGTCTTGTTGCCTAGTTAGTGTTCAGGTGTTGTGTAAAAGTGTGCGTGTGTTTGGTTGCCCTCTGTGTGTATAAAGTGTCTTCTGAAATGCACAAACAGCCTCGTCTCTTCCATGGGAACGCCAGCGTTCCCATCCTAAATACATCCTTTTAGAACCTATTATGACAACGCCATCATAAACTTTCGAGATATCCAGAGTAACCAGTGCCGCAAATCGCATTTTGACGCCGTGCCAGCTCGATTCTACAGTGCAAACCAGCGTGCGCCCACCATATTGACGTCTCTGGTGGGAAACCAAATTTGCAGGGACTCAGTATTTCTTTCTCAGTTATATATTTTCTCATTGGTGCATGTATCTACCTCTCGATCCATTTTACAAAATTAGGTGTTAGTGAAATAGGTTGAATGTTGTTAAGACAGTACCCTCTGCGTTTATCTTTAGTTTTCCAAGTACTATAAATCCATGCTTTTGATAAAGAATAATTAATAGCTTCCAGCAATTCTTCAGGAGCGACCCCAAAGAAAAGTTTCAGCATCTTCGTGGTGAGTTCACCAGGATCTAGGGCTGCTGCTGGTAATTCTGACGCCACAGCGGCTAATTCCTCTAGTGTTATATTTTCAAGATCGCCAGTACATCTCTGTCTCAAAAAAGTTATGGGGAGACACGACGGGAATCTTGCCTGCAATCATTTGGCAGTTATGTTTAGGAAGTCCGCCATTTCATGTTTTGCAAGCCCTGTTTAATCTATGTTTAACGGCTGCGGGATTATTTTTCCTGTTCGTAAAAAGCGAAACAGGGCACTCTTGTTACGCGACTCTTAAAAAAATCAAAAGGGCGAACTTTGTACTCATGTTTCGCTTTTGCTGCTGTTCGTTTAAACGTCCCGGCAGTAAGCTTATAGTTTTTCCAGTTTTGGGGACACTGATTGTAAATAAGCTGTTTCCATGCGGCTTTGTTTCTCTCGTAGTCTCATGAGCACTCGTACTTCCACCAAATCTCAGTCGTAGAACCTTTGTTTCTATTTATTTCAAATGCTGATTTCTTTCGAGAAATGTCAAAGGTCGTAATATTTTATCTGCATTATGCTGACGTCCCTGTACTGAAGTAAACGCAGCGCGTACTTTATTTTTAAATTTACTGTGATCAATCAAACATTGGCTGTTATATCATTCACCGCGTCCATCGGACATGCAATCTCAAATAGCACCAGAACGAGGCCACTGCATGTACCTACATGAACAGCCTCCCATGATGATTGTCACCAAACCCGTGCTCTCAGGTACGGGAAGCGATCGCCGGAAATAATTCCAAGAACCAACGTCTTGGTTCCCCGAAAAAGATCCCACGAAAGCTCGGACAATAAGATTTTTGGTCCCCTTTAGCACACTATCAAAGCGGCCAGCAGTGAGTTCAAAGACCGAGTGAGAGCCAAGGGTGATCACACAAAACGAATATATTTTCATCAAATAGGCAGTCGCACAAACGTACACAACACGGCTTTCACAAACTCAAAAACAGATGGGTCGCAAAGTTACACAAAGCCAACCACACTAACAAGCTCATGCACTGCAACAAAGAACAAAACATAAAAGAGTCCTACTCACCAAGACACTCGGCGTCTTCTCACTCGAAGCTTGCTGGTGGCCTGTCAGCTGGCTCGGCGTCTGAGTCACGCACGACTTCTTGCTTCTTCTTTTTACTTGCAACTCTTCTACTCTCTCTTCTCTCTTCTTCTCCTTTCCCGCGGCCCGTGTCCTACTGCTTATATAGCCCTGGGAAGAAAAGGGCACTAGAATGTTCCGTGGGGTCACGTGACTCAAAGCACACACACAGTTGGGAACCTTCTCGCCCATTCTCGAACCTTCTTCATTGGGGCCGTGCCTCTTTCTCTCTCTCACTGCGCGGGGAGCGTCAGCGTTTACTCTCCGCCTTCTCTCTCTCCTTACGTCTGCCCCGCGCGCGCGCTCGCCGCGATAAGAAAGCTTCTACAACATTCTGGCCTGTTGTAGGCGCGGCGTGACTTTCGGTGCCTCCTCCGAGCACCGCTTTTCTTGTTGTTTTGGGCTTTCGACGCCCGGTTTTACTTCGAAATAGGCACTATTTTGTGACAATGATAAACAGAGAACTGTATATCGTTGCGTACAGGAAGCCAAGCATGCTGCGCCGGGCAGAGGGGAAAAGAGAGACGGGCGTATTGCACACGAGTACACGTATATAGGATTCTGAAGGGGCGTGTCTTACGCCGTTAACAGATAAATTTTTCAAGTATAACGTTGAACAGATACGGTGCGCTTTGATGGCACACGTGTAGCGCTAGGCACCCGAAATACGATACATCTTCCTCTGTTTCAAAACAGAATAAGGCAAGGGAAAAGAATATCAATTAAAGTTTTCAGGCACTTAGTTCAAGGGACTTGCACGAAGCTCTGGTCGTAGGCCAGACGCTGAGGCGCTCGACGTTGTCTGAGCGACCTTCTTATGGCTGGTGTGGACGAGACGCTTGTAGGGGCAACGGGCATGCGGGCGTAGACGCCGCTGTGCAGTCTGCATGTCGATGTGCCGATGCGTTGCTTTGGCTAGACATCACTTTGATGTCGTCGTCCTCATATTGGTCGTTGCGTCGAAACGGTTCCCGGGTGAGTAGCAGATGCTGCCGGTTGCGCCTGAGCACCGTGCCGTTTTCTGTGACGACAGTATACGACCTGCGGTGACCAGCAGAATTCAGTACTTTAGCTTTCGTCGCCCACGTACCTTTCTTTATTCGGACCGTATCTCCAGGACTCAGGTACGCCAATTGTCTCCTAGAGTAGTCTGAGGGCGCCGGCGCACCTCATGCCTGGTATTGCCTTGGACGTCGGGAATAGTCGTGCGGAGCCATCGTCCCATAAGCAGCTCAGCAGCCAATGCGCCACACTCGATTGGGGTGGTCCGGAAAGCAAGCAGTCCCAACCAGGAATATTGTTTCGCTTCTCTTGTTTTTTTGAGGATGCACTTAGTTATCTGTACGCCTTTTCCCGCCAACCCATTAGAGCGTGGGTATCTTGGACTAGACAGTTACATGCCTGAAATCGGACAGTTGTGAGAACAACGCAAATTCACGGCATAAAAATTGAGGGACATTGTCAGAGCAAACTTCTATCGGAATGCCGTGCCTAGCAAAAATCGCACTTGTTGCGTCAATGATTGTTTTGGGCGTGGTATGTCTAAGGAGTTCTACTTCGGGGAAGTTTGTCAGGGCGTCGTAAACGCACAGGTACGACCTCCCGCCAGTATTGAAAAATGTCAATGCCGTCGCGGTACCACGGTTGGTCCGGCAAGGGGCGCATCAGTAAAGGCTCTCGAGGCTGGCTGTATGCGTACTTTTTGCTAATAGAACATGTCTGGACGAACGATTCTATATCGGAGTTCATTCTCGGCCAAAAAACTAGTTGTCTTGCCCTGGCTTTCCTCTTGTTGGTACCCCAATGCCCTTGCTGAACTCTTTCCAGTGTTTCGCTTTTCACGCTAGCTGTCATAACCACTTTGCAGTCTTTGAGCAGGACTCCTTTCACGTTTGATAACTCTCCCTCGAACCAGTTTCCACGGCCCCTTCAAGCATTTTCCCGTTTGTAGATCCCGCAGCACGTTCCTTAGCTGTTCATCTCGCACTGTTTCCATGGCTAGCTGCCTCCATGTGCCCTCACTAACAAGTGAAGAGACTGTACTCACGGCATTTACTTCTACATCGCTGCTGTTGAGGTCGCTCGCAGGCCGCTGTCTTCGTTGTGGCACGTGACATGTCAGCCAGGAGGAGCTGCTTACCTGGAACGAATTTCAATTGAACGACATAACGCAGCAATTGCAGAAAAAATCTTTGCAACCTCGGAGACATATCGCCAATTACCTTCTGAGAGATTGCGATGAAAGTGCGGTGTTCAATTTCAGCAATAAACTGGCGACCGTGGACGAAGTTTTTAACATTTCACAGCCAAACACCACTGCCATAGCCTCTTTTTCAATTTGAGAATAACGCTTTGGCGTGTCGGTAAGCGCTCGTGACGCGTACGCCACTAGCTTCCATGTGTCCTCATCCATTGGGTTGGAAGCAGTTTTACAGCAGACAAGAATGCCACTGCCACAAAGTGGCACCGACTCCGTCTCGGGATGCATCACACGACTCGTTTGTTGCTTTCGCCGGATCGAATACCGGCAACACGGGCTGTGCGCTAAGGTAGTCACAGAGTTCCTTCTGCTCTTTCGCGTGGTTATCAGTCCATTCGAAGACGCTGTCTTGTCTGATCAAGCTTCTCAAAAGGGCCGTTCTTTGGGATAATGATGGGAGAAACTTCCTGAAATAATTGCTGACACCTAACATCCTTTCCACCGCGAGCTTGTCTTTTGGGGTCGACATGTGCAGCATGCAGTTGATCATCGTCGGGCTAGGCCTGACGCCTTTTTGTCGATTAAGTCTCCAAGAAACTTGATTTTCTGGACGCCGATACTGCACTTCTCAGGATTGAAAGTCAGTCCGGCGATTTGTGCGACCATCAACACGGATTTGAGACGCTATGGACGAGCCCCATACTAGAATATCGTCCACGTATATTTTTACGCCGGGAAGGCCTTCGAAAATTTCATTCAGCGTTTTTTGGAACACTTCTGAGGCGGATGATATGCCGAAGGGTAACCGTAGAAAGCGGTAACGACCAAAAGGGGTAGAGAAGGTACAAATCTGCGACGTAGAGTCATCCAAGGGGATTTGGTGAAATCCAGAGTTAGTGGCTCTAAGCGGGAGAACACAATGCACCGTCTAGCTCGGCTTCTATATCTTCTCGTCGCGGCATCATGTACTACTCTGTCTTTATGCTCTCATTGATTTACCTCGGATCTATAGACCTATTCCATGTTGGTAAACAGTGGTAGGCACCGACGATATAACCAGGGCTTGTGTCGACGTCGCGGAGCGGAGGCCCCGCCCACCGCTTGCTGCGGCCCCGCACGGTCGCGCCACCGCCGCCGGCGAAGCGCGTGCGAAAGCTGCCTCCGAGCACGGGGCGTCGGAGCGCCGACGGGTGTTTACAACAGTTTTCGAGGGGCAGCCGCGTGAGATGAAGTCGCGTTAGCTCTGTAGGAAGCATTCGATGAATGTAGAAAAGAATGTGCTGACGACCAGCTATGACAAGATGTGAGAAATTGATTGAAAAGATAAGCACCTTGCAACATGATGCGAACGATCGCGAGCTATCATGTCGGCATCGCTTCATGCGTATGCTTTAATTCGGTAACTAGCGCAAGGATGAACCACTTGCAACAGTGAGACTTGCTTAAATACGACTTGAAGATGCCTCAGCTAAAATACTGTTTCGGACTAAAGCCTCTAATCCCTACACGAAATCCTTGCGCAAAAACAAATGTAACTCAAGCATGCGATATTGGTGACGCTAGAACCTATGTAAATACGGCTGTGATAACGCACACACACAAAAATGCAATGACGCGCCAAGGACAAGGCTCTCAAATAACTGACAGCAAGGCGCATAACCGCGGCTTGCGGCTCTGCCCATACGCTGAGTTCCGATCGTGACGGCGTGAAGTCCTGTGACGACGCGGCACATTTCAAGCGTGTAGTTCATTCGAGCAGTCTGACAATCGAAAAAAAAAATTAAAGCGCATCGTAACCACTACAGCATTGCCAAAGACACTTCTCGTGTGTATGCTATCGCAGCCACAAGCAATTTGCAAAAGCGTCGCTGTAATCGGCCTTTCGCTCACGGCTACGTGAATTAAGCTCTTATATATTTGTTTCATTTGAGTGATTGAAATTCTTATGACGTATGTATAGCTTCCCCACTTCAATAATACACGGCGACCGCGATTACTTCTACACATCGAGCTAAGCTAACGTCGTGCGCGCTTTGCGGTAAGCGTCATCGCTCTGTGTCCGCACTTTGTTTATGCCAAGAAATTTGGTGTCGAGCATTACACTTGCCAAACTTGTGACAATGCTATTTCTCTCAAATGAAACAAGCCGCACTAATGCCAAATAATTACCCATACGCTTAACCGTGACGAAAATGTTTGGCGCATAACCGATGCGCCAAACAACCGGCATTACAGGTTCGTCCCTTTCCTTAAGACAGACATAAGCAGGAAACCGATAAAAACCTATCGCACATATCTTGTGCGTTGCTGAGCAACCAACCCACGGCGCAGGTCATCGGTAAACACTTTTTTCTTCATTTCACGGCGGTGAGAAGCGCACGCACCAGTGAAAACACAGCGGCTGCTACGGTAGGCGCGCCGGCGGTTGCCTACCATGCGAAACCAAAACTCCCGACGACAGCGCCACCGCATCTTCGTGACGTAGGCCGGGTGGAATAGGTCTATACAGGCGCGAATATTTCCGTTCTTTTTCGTAACGATCACAAGGGGACTCACCCAGTCAGTAGGTTCGGTGACGCTTGTGATGATTCCAGCGTGCTCCATCCTGTCGAGTTCGTCCCGTAATGGTTCCGTAAGGGCCAACGGTACACGTCGCACTGGTTGAACGACTGGCACAGCATTGTCTTAAGAACCATGTGATACCCTTTTTTTCACGCAGCCAGTTCCAGTGGAAAGATGACGAAAGTCATTTACAATTTCTTCACAGCCGTCCTTTGATACGGTGTGAACGCGTGAGACCAATCCAAGGCGTTCGGTCGCCTGTAGACCTAGTATTGCTTGGCGACTTTTGCGTACTACAAAAAAATCGAGAGGAATAGCCCGGTCACCGAGAGTCACTTACGTATGATTATTAAAGATGCTTGATTGTGTCTCCACTGCATGACAGTATCACCACGCTATTCTGCTTCATTTCAGGGCTGGGTGCATCTTGTATATTCCAACGGGAAGCAACTTGACCTGAGACCCTTATCTACTTTTAGTTCGACCGAAGCGTTGTTGACGTTCATTCGAACCGTCCGATCCCGCTGGCTTATTGCTCCTCTTGCAGAGACCTCTAAAATGCTGAAATCCTCTTCGTCATCTTGAATTTCTCCGACCAGCGCGGAGGATCTGCAGCAAATTGGAAAATGGTTACTTTTTTGGCATTTCCTGCAAGTTCGTCCGAACGCAGGACAGTTCCCAGGCTGGTGTGCGCGGCCTCACTTGGAGCACTTGTACATCTTCACTTGTGCTGTTTTTTCTACTCGGGCCTGCGTTGCTAACGGCTTCTACTTGCCTTTGTCCTCTTTCCAAGATTTCTTGGCGAAGTGCCGATGTGTCGGCAGCCTTGCAAGCGTGCTCAGCCTTCTGCAGTGTCAATTCACAGTCCCTGAGCAGCCTTTTCTCCTACCCTGTCGTCGGCGGTTCGTATACAATCTGGTCTCGGACCATAGAATTCAGACGCGTGCCGAAACTTGCATGCTCCCGCATGTTTCTTCAAGTCCCGAAAAAAGTGTTCGAATGGCTCACCTTCGCCTTGAAATCTCTTCCGAAATAAGTTATGACCTGTCATTAATGTTCGTGATGCAGTCATGTTGTGGCACACCAATTTTCTATGCATACCATTAACGAAATGACCAGGAGAGCACCCAGACCGTGGTATCTAAATCATTCCGCTCATGACATGCATCTCAGGAGTTTCATCATATGACCGGTCATTTATATTCGTGATGCAGTCATGTTGATCGAGGCATAAGAATTTTGTATACATCCCATAACGAAATGACCAGGAGAGCACCAACACCGTGGTATGTAAATCATTCCACTCATGACATGCATTTCATGATTTTCATGTTCTGATCTGTCATTTATCTTCGTCATACAGTCATGTGGTGGCTACCAGTTTTGTATAGATCCCATTAACGAAATGACCAGGAGAGCGCCCAGACAGTGGCATGTAAATCATTCCGCTCATAACATGCATGTCATGATTTTCATGTTATGAGCTCTCATTTATGTTCTTCATGTGGCATAACAATTTTGTATACATCCATTAACGAAATGACCAGGAGAGCGCCGAGACAGTGGCATGTAAATCATTCCGCTCATAACATGCATGTCATGATTTTCATGTTATGAGCTCTCATTTATGTTTGTCATGCAGTCATGTTGTGGCATACCAATTTTCGAATACATCATAATAACGAAACGGCCAACAGAGCACCAAGACCATGGTTCGTTAATCATTTCACTCATGACGCGCATGTCATGCTTTTTATATTATGACCTATCATTTATCTTCGTCATGCAGTCATGTTCTGGCATACCAATTTTTGTATATATCATATTAACGAAACGGCCAAGAGAGCACCAAGATTGTGGAATCTAAATCATACCGCTCATGACATGCATATCATGATTTTCATGTTATGACCTGTCGTCGATGTTCGCGATGCAGTCATGTTGTGGGATAGCAATTTTTGTACACATCCCTCGAACGGACCGGCAGGAGGGCACCAACACAGTGGTGCCTAAATCATTTCACTCATGACACGCATGTCACGATTTTCGTGCTATGAGCAGCCATTTACGTTCGTCTTGCCTTAAATGTTGTGGCACACCAATTTTGTATACGTCCCATAATGAAACGAGCAGGAGGGCACAAAGACAGCGGTATGTAAAGAATTCCGTTCATTGCATAGATATCATGATTTCCATGTTATAACCTTTGATTTATGTTTGCCATGCAGTCATGCTGTGGCCTAACAATTTTCGTATACATCCAATTAATGAAATGACCAGGAGAGCACCAAGAACATGGTATGTGAATCATTCCGCTAATCATATCATGATTTTCATCATGATTTTCATGTTATGACCTGTTGTTTCTATTCGTGATGGAGTCATGTTGTGGGATAGCAATTTTTATATACATTCCATTAACGAAATGACGAGGAAAGCACCCACACCGTGGTATGTAAATCATACCGCTCATGACAATGCATCTCATGATTTTCATGTTTACGAAATGACCAGGAGAGCGCCAAGGCCGTGGTATGTAAATCATTCTGCTCACGACATGCATGTCATTATTTTCAGGTTATCAGCTGTCAGTTATATTTGTCATGCAGTCATGTTGTGGCATACCAATTTTCGAATACATCATAATAACGAAACGGCCAACAGAGCACCAAGACCATGGTTCGTTAATCATTTCACTCATGACGCGCATGTCATGCTTTTTATATTATGACCTATCATTTATCTTCGTCATGCAGTCATGTTCTCGCATACCAATTTTTGTATATATCATATTAACGAAATGGCCAAGACAGCACCAAGATTGTGGAATCTAAATCATACCGCTCATGACATGCATATCATGATTTTCATGTTATGACCTGTCGTCAATGTTCGCGATGCAGTCATGTTGTGGGATAGCAATTTTTGTACACATCCCTCGAACGGAACGGCAGGAGGGCACCAACACAGTGGTGCCTAAATCATTTCACTCATGACACGCATGTCACGATTTTCGTGCTATGAGCAGCCATTTACGTTCGTCTTGCCTTAAATGTTGTGGCACACCAATTTTGTATACGTCCCATAATGAAACGAGCAGGAGGGCACAAAGACAGCGGTATGTAAAGAATTCCGTTCATTGCATAGATATCATGATTTCCATGTTATAACCTTTGATTTATGTTTGCCATGCAGTCATGCTGTGGCCTAACAATTTTCGTATACATCCAATTAATGAAATGACCAGGAGAGCACCAAGAACATGGTATGTGAATCATTCCGCTAATCATATCATGATTTTCATCATGATTTTCATGTTATGACCTGTTGTTTCTATTCGTGATGGAGTCATGTTGTGGGATAGCAATTTTTATATACATTCCATTAACGAAATGACGAGGAAAGCACCCACACCGTGGTATGTAAATCATACCGCTCATGACAATGCATCTCATGATTTTCATGTTATGACGTGTCATTTATGTTCGTGATGCAGTCATGTTGTGGGAGAGCAATTTTTGTAAACATCCCATTAACGAAACGACCAGGAGGACACCAAGATAGTGGTATGAAAATCATTCTGCTCATGACATGCATGTCATCCCTATTGAAAATATTGCCAGTATGTGGAATGGTGGAATCCACCATCCATCATCATGGTGGATTATGGTGATGGCACGGTGGCATGGTGGAAGCCAGGACATGGTGGATAGTGTACCATGATGTAAGCTGGGACATGATGGATAGTGTACCATGATGGATGCTGGAACATGATGGAACATAGTGGATGGGCACGATGGTAGGAATGCGGCACGAGACAGCATATGAATATATTTAAGATGTGTATCGATGGCAAAATAGTGAACAATGCTGTATATATTTTGAATACATATGTGTAGTACACAACAGTAGTTCTGGAGCTGCTGAGCGCAGTTCAGGGGTTTGATGGTAGCCTTCAAAGCATGCACTTTTCCTAATGAGGGTTGAAGAATGCTAGTATACAGTGTGCAAGGGCATTATATCAACCTTAGGATCAAAATGATCTACCAACTTCTCACTAGTATGTTGAAATGCAGTCAAGTTTTATTCATTGCATATTGTGTTGGCAGCTGTCGGCTTTTTTCGCTTGCCTTGGCGGCCAGCCTCCGTAAAATAGCTGCGCAGGTGCTTCCGGACCGGAGCAAGCCTGCTTTCTGCCGGTGGTGCTGGTGGAGGTTGTGGATGGCTGCTGGTATACTTCTCCAGGCAGTCTATGAAACAGTGCAAAAATGCCATTGTTTAGGCTTTGAACATAAGTACTTGCAGCAACACACCAACAATTTAATTCAGACAATGTGCACAGCTCACAACGTATTTAACATCTAGTTATTTCAGACAGATGCTGGCCTTGCTATACTGCACTAAACGTACAGTTTAAGAAGGCAACACTACATTTAAATTCACTTCATGTTGCCAATTTCTAAAGACGCTGTAACCATGCAGTTCTTTTGTGATAAAAAATACTGATGAGTCTGTATAATTTTAGTTGATGTGAGGATAAAAGGTCATTTAAGACTAAAAATAGGTCCGAATTAAGCGAACAGTGATAGTGTCACAACGAGAATAAGCAGACCTCTTATTTGAAAAATGAACAAAAAATGTTCTCATTTTTCACAAAAGAAGTGTACAAGCTGGAATTCTCGTCATCTTGTAACTGAATTATTTCACGATGAGGCCGTGATGCAAGTGCCATTTCTTCATCCAGGACATTTCTGCAAGGTACTACATATAAGTATATATATGTGTGTCTGCCTGGGGCCTGGCAATAATCTTCCAAAAACCACAACGTAGCCAGCGATTCGATCTAGCATGTGGAGTGCACTAAAAATTCTCTTCATTCTTGACAGCTTCAACGTTTGTGACAGTGTGCACATCACACAAAAGCAAGAGAAAACTAACTAGTGAGTGCTTCATCTTCTGTGCATTAAAGCATGGTCAGTATGAACACTATCTTAGATATTGTTAACGCAGCTCTGAAGGCACACAAGCAGTTTATGAACACCAAGGGAAAGAAAAACAATGGTTCACGGCAGAGTGTAGCCAGGCAAGTGTTTTTATGTTTAACAACCCACCAAAATTTTCATTGTGCCCCCTCTTGACCCCTTTCCACGTACACTTACCCACTGTATTATAACCCCCCCCCCTTGAAAAATATAGCTGGCTGTACAAGTAGACTGCCACAACTACTGAGCAAATCAAATCTTGGCAGCTAAGATTGCAATCTCGGACGGCAACCAAACAGTTAAAAAATAGTGCACCAAGAAAAACAGAACTGCCGGGCCTGCTGGCGCAAAACTAACCAGAGCAAGTATTGACACAAGCGTCAAGTGTCAATGGAACACATGCAGCCTACACACACTGATTAAAAATTACCAAGTGCTGCATGCACTGCAAATGAACCCTGGCTCAACTACAACGCACTTATATCAATGACAAATGTAAGCTCTGAAGGTGTGTAAGGGCCACTGTGTCATATGCGATGTTGTAATTAGGCACGAAGCACTGCTTTTCCTACCATTACTGAAGTTTCTGCTGGTAAGGGCCATGCTCTCTGTTCCACATTGTTTTGTAAGACATTTAGCCACTTCTGCCCTTTTGTGATGTTCATGGATAATACTAATTAATGTAGCAGCCAAGTACATCTGAATTAGGGTGACTCATGATGCCACTATATATATATATATATATATATATATATATATATATATATATATTTAAAAGAAGAGATTCACACGATTAACAAAACAATATAGCTTTTCTTATGCTGCGACCGGTGGACCGGCCTTCATCAGAGTAAAAAGGTGTTGCAGAGCACCTTCCATTTAAGGGTACAGGAAGGGGAGAGAGTGCGGCTACAAAGGCGTATATCTGTACAGGGAACGGCTATGAAGTCTTCCTGGATAGAACATGTGATCGGCTGCGGCGAGTAACGAAGCGACAGCGTAGCCTCTCAATTAACAGCAAAGCGGCACACTTACAACGCCGAGCGATTCTACTACCGTTAAGGCAGTATAATCCTTCGAACTTCCTCAGTTTTGTCCTTTTTAATAGCAGCTAACACATTTTTATACCTGCATAATGACTTTGGGTCGCAGTTGTTTGCAGCCCTAAAATTGCAGTTAATGCACGAACGCTTGCATACATCAGCGATAACCACAGCAATAGGCACGTTTCGGGAGTCATGTAGTTACACGTATAAAAAGCAAGACGATCATGTTCGTGGCGACAATTTTATGCACCCTTTCATGGAATGTTCACGCACGATAGCGCGGGCGGACCAGCACTTCGCATTTGTTACGACTAAGCTCTGCACAGACATCGTGCACACGCCAGTTTAACGCTACTGGCACCGCACTCTGCACCACGCTACTCGATTTCCTTTGCTGTAAAGAGTGCACACAACAGTGATAGGGCACAAAGCGCAGCATTCACAGCCACCTACCTTAGTTAAGAAACATGCTGATTACAGTTTGCGTCGTCTGACGGCCTTGAGGCGCTGTGCCGAGCCGCGTCGTTCGTCCGTAGATCGAGAAGCGATGTGCCGACCCTCGAGTAACGAGAACGCATTTCCTAGGAACACACATCACGGAACGTAGAAAGCATTCCGGCACTGCTTCTCACTGATCCGCGTACACGTTGACAGACGGTGTCGCGACGACTCACGTCCCTCGGCGAATGGATGTCAACAAAGGATCTCCGAGGTGTCGACGCTGCCGGCTGCTGCTTTCTCAGTCTATCGCACACCGCACCTCACACTGGCTCAAGAAGGTCCACTGGAGCTAATGAGCACAACGCTAAACATACACCGAGATGCAGCGCAACCAGAAATCGTCCGTACGAAAGCAAATATCGCCACCACGTTGTACACGACAGCCACAGCGCGCCGCCATGTTTGGAAGAAAAAAAAACAGCAATAGCGCGATGGTTGCGACACCACGGTTTGCGGTTTCGGTTTCAAAATTTCAGACCAATTCTCATGTTTTCAGTGTAAGGAAATACAGAAACAAATGCTCTAAGGCTAAAATCTGCAAACACAATGTAGTATTTATTACCATCCTGCAATTGGAATTTGCCGTAAGCTCTGCACATTCCGTAACTTATGCGAGCTTGCATTTCGCGACGTTTTCCTCGGCCTCGGTCCAACGTGTTCCGCACCATTTCATGTTGCATGTGTAACGCCAGATTGCATGCGCAACAGTACACAGTTGCCCTGTAGCGCATATTCTGTGCATTATCAGCTGCAGCCAAAATGATGTTATTTAGCAAATAATACTGTTGAGCCGTATGTGTGGTGGTCGTACAAATATTGATTGCAACAAGCAAAAAACAAAAAGTAAAAAGAAGAGTAGGACAGCGTAGTAGGCATGGTACACAGTGCAGGAAAAAAACAACTACGAGGGCAGATACAACGAAACACAGCAAGGTCTCTCTCCTCGTTTTTCGTTTTCTTTTTTTCCTGCGCATGCACCATGCCTGTATCACCAACTCGGAGACGCAGGGCGGTGAGAGAATGACACACAAGGCGCTCAACAACCAGTGGTTTTATTATTACTGGATATATAAACAAATGATTTGCATATAAGACCAACCAACACAGTATGCATGCACACAGGCTATGTTTTGTAGTTTTTCTGCGTTGCATCTTGCATGCGCGCAGGCTATGTTTTGTAGTTTTTCTGCACAGATATTGCATTTTCCTGTGGCAGTAAACCATTGGTTATAATTGTTAGTTCAGCACCTTAATCGCACATCTTGTTCACTCACCGTCCCTTGTCTAGTGCTGTTTGTTAGAACATGATAAGTACCATCCTCCACGTAACTAAGAGTAGCCGTCGTGCAGTACATCCCTGCAGCATTTACCAGCATACTTCCAGTGACCAGTGATATGCGTATAAACGGGGCGCGCACTTCCAGGACAGCTGCTGCCGTCCTCCTATGCAGCACGAGTGCTGGCGCGTGTTCTCAAGATAGAATGTTGCACATATGCGCTTACCATTACCCTTAGTAAGGGCACACATTCGCGAAGAGGGAAAACTCAGCTCGATCGGAATAATGCTGTTTCAGGTGCAATAGGCGTAGAACCTACACCGGCAGTGACGAACAGGCCGGTGCACGCAATTCAAAGAACCGAGTCCCGCATACCTCGGGCACTCTAAACGTATTCGTTAATCGCGCACCAACTATAGATCAAAAGGATATGTTGTTGAGCTAGTTGGTTCATTGCTTGAAATAATAGTTATGGCGCTAAAACAACGGGACACAGAAAAGACGAAACAAGCAATGAACCAACTAGCTCAACAACATATCCTTTTGGCGCCAGTGTGTGTTTCGTCTTTTCTGTGTCCCGTTGTTTTAGCGCCATAACTATTATTTCAACCAACTATAGACCCTAAACATTTTACTGCCAATGATTACTACCATCCCAGGTATGCTAACGCAGCCACCTTCTCCCACAACCACCACGCTCGCCATCACTGCAACACCATGCTTCCACCACGCCACCATTTTGCTGTACACAGCCACCAAGTGTGCCACCATGGCACCTTCATTCATCCACCATGCCACCATCTCGCTGTCCACAACCACTAAGCTTCCCATCATGGCACCTCCGTGACTCCACCACGCCACCGTCTTCCAGTAATCAGTACAGCATGACACGTTCGCCATCACCACCGTCAGCCACCATTTCCACCAAATGCATCCACTATTCACCACTATTCACCACCATGAGCCATCTTTGCCATCACGCTTTCCAGCATATCCGTCATTATTTCCACCATATCCACTAATATTTCCATCTTAACCACCACGAATTCCAGCAACCACCAAGAGAGAATTTTCAATAGGGATAATTTTCATGCTATGAACTTTCATTCGTATTCGCCATGCAGTCACGTTGTGGCAGACCAATTTTCGTATACATCACATTAACGAAACGGTCAAGAGAGCGCCAAGACCGTGTTGTGCAATTCATTCGTCTCAACACATGCGTCCCATGATTTTCTTGTCCTGACCTGTCACTTATGTTCGTGATGCAGTCATGTTGTGGCATACCAATCTTCGCACACATCATATTAACGAAACGGCCAAGAGAGCACCAAGACCATGGTATGTTAATCATTTCACTCATGACACGCATATCATGATTTTGAAGTCGATTGTTTCACGAAGCATCGTCTGGTCGGGAGTAAGCATGAACAAACAAAAACAAAGAGCGCCTACCAAAATGAAAAACCTAAAAGCTTAAAAAGTTGAAAAGTTTAAAATGACGTTTCGCCTACCATACGGTAGCCTTGTTCACAGTAAAATGGCCCAGCGAAGCGGGCTCATGTCCGTTTTAGAATGCTGCCGAGACACCTGCCGTACGCTGGTGGCAGATTGCCATCATTTCTATTCAGCGTTTTTTGCATGGTTTGGATAAAGAGAGATTCCAGGTATTGACGCGAACACCAGTTTCTTTCCTTGGCGATTACGGTTGCCTTGGTCCAGTCAATATCGTGGTTAGATGTGGCCACATGTTCCGCAAGTGCGTTCGATACCACGTTTTTCTTCCTGACGTCATTCATGTGGTCTTTCAGTCGTCTTTCAAAGTTGCCACTCTCCCCAATATAAACATAGTCGCAATCTGCACATGGAATTTGGTAAACAATGCCAGGGAACTTTTCTTTCTTGAGTGGGTCCTTGACGTGCACCAGTTCGTGTTTGAGTTTGCGGGCAGGAACATGCGCGACGTGTACGTCGAAAGTTCGCAGAACCCGTGCCAACGCCTCACTAACCCCGGGCACATAGGGGATGGCTGCACGGGCTTGGGGCTGCACCGCGCGTGGTGGGGCGACGTTCCGTGTGCGCTGCTCTACGGAACGAACAAAACTGGCAAGGTACCCGTTATCTGAAAGCTCGCTGCGCACTTTAGACAGGTCAGAGGCGCGGTCCGCGTCACTGGAGCAAATCCTATGTGCTCTCTGTATCAGGGAAGCGGCAACGGAACGCTTACGGCAGGCTGGGTGGACTGACCTGTAATGCAGGTAACGCCTTTTCTTTCACTGAAACACATTCACTTTTCGACAAATCACATTAGTGCTAAAAAGTAAAAGAGATTCCTGAGGTAAAAAAAAGCTACGCGGAACCGTTCCATATTGGCCCGGGTTTTCTATTTCTACGGAAAAAAGAAGCACCTCCTTTCTGTGCTGCTGCTTGGCAGTGCAAAGAAAGGGTCGTTGCTTGGAAAGCGCGCTTTTCTGGCGCCGCGCATATTTACAACAGTTCCATAAGTAATTACAGCCGCACCAAGGGAGCGTTAAACAGATACAATGAAGAATTGCCCACGCTGTGTGCGAAAAAACACCGTTCACGTTTGAAAAGAAGATGCTAGACATGCTTTGAACTATCCGGAAAGCAGCACTTGCCGTTTTTCACTGTCTCGTGTCGGGACCTGTCTTAAATCAAGCACTTGTTGTTAACGCGTGTCACTGTGAATGGACGCATTTCTGAAAGACGTTCATTTACCTAAAATACCTTAGATTGCCCGTCAGTATGGGTGCCATCATGATGTGATGTAAATTTGAAGAGATGTTTAGCTTCCTTCACCCATTGACAGAAACAAAGACGTCGAACACTATCTGTGCGACCCATATAAATAGATCAAAACTCAACGAAGTGCGATCATGCCATGATATTTTTCTTCCAAAATGCGCCACGACGACATAATGTGAAGCCTTCATACAACAAGGCATGTTATTCGTTTTATTGATGCGCTAAAATACACGCTCAGGAAGTTCAGAGGACTGGATGATATCGGTGACATATAACTATACTAGTGAGCGCTAATTGATTGATTTGTGGGGTTTAACGTCCCAAAACCAGTTCTGATTATGAGAGACGCCGTAGTGGAAGGCTCCGGAAATTTCGACCACCTGGGGTTCTTTAACGTGCACTGACATCGCACAGTACACGGGCCTCAACATTTCGCCTCCATCAAAATGCAGCCGCCGCAGCCGGGATTCGATCCCGCGACCCTCGGATCTGCAGCCGAGTACCGTAGCCACTAGACCACCGTGGCGGGGCTAGTGAGCGCTAATGAGGATGTAAGATGCGTTGACTTGTTGTCTTTAAAGACACCAAATACCCTTCTAGGTCAGGAGTGCGTCTTCGAAGTGTTGCCACAGATCACGATGAACTGCCTCACGCAGCGCACACAGCGAGCGAGATGAGAGTAGCGCGAGTCAGCCCACGATGGCCAACACTCGTCACCGCCGTCGAAACGAAAAGCGACCCGGTACTTCAGCACGGCTCACCGCGGCACGGTTCACTGAGCGACAGCGAACCACCTCCCGCCCTCGGTTCACTGAGCGAGAGAGAACCGCCGTCCGTCGGCTCTCCCAAAGAACCGCCGCTCATTTTAGGGGCGAAGCTCCTTAAGGCGTGGGTCGTGCGTCCCCGATGTATGTAGTAGTAGTAGTAGTAGTCGTCGTAGTAGGTAGCCACCGGCGCGTGCCTGCCGGAGGGCACGCACGCCCCGAGGGCGAGCGCGTGGCTCCCGGCGCTCGCCCTCGCCGCGAGCGCCGGGAGCCACGTGCTCCCCGGCAAACTCGACACTGCCCCGGCAAACGCGAGAGACAACGTTGGCACAGGCAGCGTCTCCTAGCGAGTTTCTTGATTGAGAAATACCGACTGCTCGCGTTGGAGAAGCGTTCACCGGCAAAACCCATGTATATATATATATATATATATATATATATATATATACTGGATCTTGACTTGCAATGAAGTTCCGGTGGGAGATTTCACTTGTGCATTGTGCATAGTTGAACCGTGAGCATTCGTAGCATGCGCGTTAACTAAATTAATCCGGAACTCAGCACGATCTACGATGCACATCCCGAGCTTCGCCCACTCATCATCATTCACTCCGTGGATATGCTGTAATTTTTTTTACTGAGCCGGCTCACCTCGGCTCTGTGAGCCGGCTCACAGACGGAACGCACGGGTCACTGAGCGAGAAAGAACCGCCTCCCGCCCTCGGTTCACTGAGCGAGAGAGAACCGCCGTCCGCTCTCCCAAAGAACCGCCGCTCAGTTTTACTCACCCGGCTCACCTCGGCTCTGTGAGCGAGACGGAACGCACGGGTCACTGAGCGAGAGCGAACCGCCTCCCGCCATGGGTTCACTGAGCGAGAGAGAACCGCCGTCCGCTCTCCCAAAGATCTGCCGCTAAGTTTTACTGACCCGCGGATCACTCGCTCTTTGGAAACCGCTCAAAAGATCCGTGTAGTGGTTACGGTACTCGGCTGCCACCCAAAATACGCGGGTTCGATCCCGGCCGCGGCGGTCGCATTTTCGATGGAGGCGAAAATGCCAGAGGCCCGTGTACTGTGCTTTGTCAGTGCACGTTAAAGAACCCCAGGTGGTCTAAATTTCCGGAGCCCTCCACTACGGCCTTTCTCTCCTCTATCTCTTTCACTCCCTTTCCCCCACCACCACGGACGCTTAGCCGTGCTCCCTACATGGGCTGCAGAAATAGCGTCCTTTCCTAACTGAACCACAATCATCATCATCATCACTCCTGAGCGATCCATCTCTACTCCCGCCAGAGTACCTGCCGCTCCCCGACAGCGTATTTGTGTTTCCCCGAGAGAGAGAGAGAGAACAACTTTATTCAGTAAAAAAAAATCACGGAGGTATAGCGGTCAGGCGGTGCCTCGCCGCCACCTCCTCTGCGCGTCTGATGGCCTGGAGTTGTTTCGCCGGGCTTCAGTCGCGGAGTACGGCGTCCCACGCTCCAGGCGAGGGAGTGGTCAGGAGATCGGGCGGGGGTGGGTCATCGCGGCAGTCCCAGAGTATGTGCGCGAGCGTGGCAACGGACGCGCACTGTGAGCATTGCGGGCTTAATAAATCAGGGTAGATACGGATGAATAATTGTGGGCATGGAAAAGAATGCGTCTGGAGGCGGCGCCACACGATTTCCTGGGATTTCGTGAGTTTGGGATGCAGGAGAGCTTTAGTTTGGCGAGCGAGGCGATAATGTTGGGTGATGTCGTGATATGTGTTTCCCCGAGGAGTCGCGCACGCGAGAGGGAAAACGCGGAGCGCGAGGAGAGGACGTGAGGGAACCACGCCGGTGGACGGCTGTTCCGCCGCTGGCTGGCACCCCCGCTCGCCCGCCGCCGTCTCCGCTACCGCTAGGTGTAGCTAGGCCAGGTAGGCTGACGCGCCGCGCTATGTACTGTGCTCTGTCTCGTTGAGCTTGCTTGTGATATGAAGTATAGTTCAAGCATAGGTTGGGACGGCGACGCAAGCACGGAAAGACTACGCGGGACTGCCTCCGCGGATTGCGCGGGTGTCTGCACCGAAGCAGGAATTGTTCGTGCGTTGTAGGCATGCACGATAGACGACTCCTAAACACAGCTTTGGACGGCTACGCGAGTACGGAAAAGATGCCTTAATTGTTGTGTGTCATATAGCGTTTCATTAGCGCTTGTGCAATCGTAGGACGTGATGTTTTCTTTTTTATTTTTATTTATTTATTTACATACACTGCCGTCTCATTGCGAGACATTGCAGGGGTAGGTACAGAATTTGCTTGGAAATCAGGCATAACGTAAAACAAATTAGCATACTAGGGAACGCTAAAATGCGTGACTTAACAAGCATATAAAAAAGCAAGTTATACAAATGCGCATATAACAAATCAACATTGCATCAAAAACACTTGTTAGATGGTAGAAAAGAGGCACAAATATACAAATAGCGCACCACGCATTAGAACTCCAGAGGCACATGCTGATGAATTCTTTCTGCAAATTGTGCGGTAGGGAACTGGCGAAGTGCGCCGTCAAGACCATTCCAGAGTTCGACTGTGGATGGGAAAAATGAGTATTTAAAACTATTTAAACGTGGGCGGAATGAGACAAGATTAAGGGGGTGATAGCTTCGGGTAGCTCGAGTAGGACGCTTCACAAATGAAACCGGGGCCGCGATTACCGATGATTCATGTACAATCTTATGTAGAGTGACAAGCCGCTCGCACGTGCGTCGGTGTGCTAGTGTTTCAAGCGATAAGTTATGTGCGTGCGATGAAGAAGAAAAGTGGCGATCGTATCTGCTATATATAAACCTTATGGCTTTCCTTTGCAAAGATTCCAACTTGGCTATGCCACAAGAGAAGTATGGGGACCAAACAACCGACGCGTACTCCAAGATTGGCCTGATTAGGGTTTTATATGCAGTTAATTTGCAGCCCTTAGTAGCATCCTTCAATGTACGGTTTAAGTAGAATATCTTAAGAAGAGCTTTCGAGTGAGTGCGGTCTATGTGTTTCTGCCATTTCAAATTATGTGTGAAAGTCACCCCAAGGTATTTAAACTCATCTACTTGTGTAATGTTAGTTCCACTGCAACCATAAGGAAAGCGTAACGGCTTAACCTTATTGGAGAAAGTCATAGAAACTGTCTTCGTTAGATTAGTAGATAGTTGCCAGGAATCCCTCCAGGTACAGAACCTAGAAAAAACCTCATTTAATAGGAACTGGTCAGCACTCTTGGAAATTACAGAATACAGAACGCAGTCATCTGCATAGGCACGTAGTTTAACTGGCGTGTTTTGAATGACCTTCACGACGTCATTAATATAAATGACAAATAAAAGCGGACCCAAAACAGAGCCTTGGGGGACGCCGGATTTAACTTCAACGGTATCGGATTTTGCTTTGTTAAAAGAAACATACTGATGTCTACGATGCAGGTAATCAGCGATCCAAGAAATCAGCGCGTCATTTTTTATTACCTCACGAAGCTTGAGAAGTTTTCTATGACAGACCGAGTCAAAAGCTTTGGCGTAATCTATAAATATAGCATCCCTCTGACTTTGATTATTAAGTGCCGAAGCAATGTCATGCGAAAACTCGACGAGTTGCGTGATTGTCGAGTAACCCGGTCGGAAACCGTGCTGGCAGGACGAGATCACATTATTCTCAGTTAAGTACTTAGCAATGTGTTTGTGTACAATGTGTTCTAGTAACTTAAATGTGTGTAGTGTGTTAATGTTGGAAGTATATTGAGGAGATTCCCTTTTAGCACGTTCTGATTGTCTCCATGACTTTGAGTAACGACCAAAAACAACGCGTCTAAAATCACAGGTTCCGTCGACTACGCCAGCACAGAGACGTTTACGGTTGAATGTCAGTGCGCGGAGTGAAATGGGGTTTCGTGAACACTTTGTAGTCATTTGTAGATCATGCGAATAACACTTACGCTCGAAAAATGTCTTTCTTTTTCTTTTTTTGGGCAAGGATGTGGTTGATATCGTACAGATAATGCGACATTCGTAGATGGCCCGATTGCTGTAGTGACACTAGTTTTCCTTGTGAGTGGAAGGGGGTTTATTGGCTTTAGGTAGCGGATGGTTAGGCGGTGCGACGGTGGCAGCAGCCGTAGTTCTGGACAGCGTCGTCAGCTCGAGATCAGGGCTCGTGCCTCTTCCTCAGGCCGTGTCCCACTGCAATGCGTAGGTTCGTGCTTCCCCACTACATAATGAACAATTTCTGCGAGGTTAGAATGCTTTCGTTGCTTTAATATGTGGTTCACTGTGATGAAGATCTCATAAGTGTCGAAAACTCACAAATTCTTTCAACGTATAGCCTCGTTTTAGTACTGACTCTTTTATTTATTTATTTATTTATTTATTTATTTATTTATTTATTTATTTACATACTCTCAGGGCCCGAGGGCATTACAGAGAGGAGTGGCTTAACAATGTGTTATTAAGTGACACTTTGAAGGCGGCAGGTTCTTTGATTGCAGCAACGGAGGCAGGAAGGTGGTTCCAGTCACTGCTTCTTTGTGGCAAAAAGGAAGCATAATAAGTGTTAGTGCGGCACAAGGGAACCTTAACTTTAAGATGATGACCTAACCGCAGAGATACGTAGTCTGGAGGAAAGAAAAGATCGTTTTTGAGTGTTGGGTTGGTGTAAAAGATTTAAGCGGAAATACTGACGGCGTGACTTAAATGTCGGTAGACCTAAAGTAGTTTGCTTTCATAGAAGACACACTGGCGTAGCGGGAGTAATTGGAAAGCACAAAACGAACTGCACGATTCTGAACAGATTCAAGGCTATACATAATACGGAGCTAGATGGATCCCATATAGAGCAAGCGTATTCCAATTTGGATCTAACGAGCCTGTTTTACAATTTAAGTTCTAAGTCTGAGGGGATGGATGAAAAATTGCAGCGTAGAAATCCAAGCATGCGATTACCGTTACTAACTATATGTTCAACATGCATATTGCTGGAAAGGTTGTTGGTTAAATGTACGCCAAGATAACGGTAGCTACTAACTGGGCTTAGTGGAGTTGTTGATGGTATAAGAAAAGTTGTCGCTAACTTTATTGTGATGCATTACTCGCATAACTTTACACTTACTAATGTTCAGTTTCATGAGCCACTTGTCGCACCAGTGAGAGACAGCGTCAAGGTCGGACTGCAAAGTGGAAACGTCATATGGATTATGAATGACACGATAGAGCACGCAATCGTCAGCGAAGAGCCTATTTGTTGAGTGACTACCAACATATAAATCATTTATGTAAATAAGAAAATAGTAATGGGCCTAAAACCGAGCCCTGTGGTACGCCTGATGTAACAGCAACGGTAGGAGAGCTGTGGTTATTTGCATGAACGTACTGAAGTCGGTTGGCTAGAAAACACTGAATCCAGTCTAGGACGTTGGGATCTATATTGAGCTTGCTCATATTAAGAAGGAGAGTATGCGAAACGGTGTCCAAGGCTTTAGCGTAACGTCATGATGAAGCCGCCGCTAGAACAACATAAACACAATGGTAGAAAACACAGGAACAGGACATCGTTAAGTAAATACCAACTAGGCCACAAGCTGTGCTTTAGCGTAGTATAAAAATATGCCGTCGGTTATGAAATTATCGTCGAACGCACGAAAAAGATCGTTGGTGAACTTGCTTGTCATAAATCTTGCTTGTCGTGAAGGCATTTGTCAGTATTTCTGATGTCGAAGAGCACTTCCCTGCATTTGAGATCAGTGACCTTGGCCTTGTGTTTTCAGAGGGAAGAAGCCGAGATTTTCTGGCATAGTTTAGTTGTGTATAAATTTCTAACTTGCCTTGTTCACTTTCATTTCTCAATTTTGTCTTACTTCTGGAATCTTGTTTTTGCCTTGAAGGTGTGATCTACACTCCAGGCTTGGCTAATGTAAGACACTATGTGATCCTGCCTTGTTAAATGCAAAACGCTTCTTGGCGAACTTGAGTCACTTAGACCATATCCATCTGTCTATTTATCTTTCTATCTATCAATCTGTCTGTCTATATGTCTGTCTATCTATCTATCTTGGTAATCTCCTGGTTGTCTCGTTCCCTTTTTATACACCAATATTTGTGAGGTGAGGATTAAATGAATGATGAACATGTATTACTGATTTTTACATCACTAACATGATATACACATCACGTACGTCACAATGAACAATACCGCAATTACTGGTGTCTCACCTATAGTGCTAAGGCGTGGGTACGCGCTGCAGGTGTTTGAATTTTATAGAGCCTATCTCAATCGTGAACAAACTAAAATAGACATACGTAATACTGCGGCTGCAGGATATTGACATATAAAACACCACGGCTGCGGGAAGCGAACCCTCAACTTCGAGCGGCAATTTAAGTTTTCTGGCACCTCACACGGTGCGCTGCCTCTGGGATCAGTCCAGATTTTTTTGTTTGCGGTTGACACTGGACGGCTGGCAAAGAGCTACGGAACGCAGTTTGTCATAGCTTGCGATTGAAATGGAGACATAACAAGCGCTAACGCACACATGCAGCCCACCAAGTGGTAGGCGGCATCGAACATGTGCCTTCAATGTGCCAAGCAAGCATGCTGCCACTAAGCTATAGCAGCTTCTGCCACACAGTACATACAGTAAATAGGCCTGTTGCACCGCCTGTTGTAATGATGGTGCTTGTGCAAAGCGAATTGTGATAAGCTCTTCTATAGCAATACATATGTACCTCTACCATTCGGTATGCTTTTGTGCACCTTTAATTGATCCTGTAGGAATACCTCAACGAACGACGCTTATGGCAGCATAACAGTGCACTGTGTACTGTATTTTTCCTAAACAAAGGGATGTCTGTGCTTTACACGAACGTGAGTGCCAACGTTACGTCATACCGCGAGCTGCCATTCAGTTGCCATGGTGCTGTTGACATTCTTGGTTAGCCCATGTTAAGCATAATCATGAGTGGGTACTTGTGCACCTCACACAAATACCTTGATCCCACTTGTAACTCTTGGTCCAATGCCAAACAATTCGTCATAAGCAATTTCCTCACCGACTGCTTTGCATGACACCAATCCCCACAGTGAATGGGATCGGCAGGCCTTTTTGCTGTGCTGTGAAAAAGTCACTTTCCCTGAGGATAATGCGTGCATTCATATATGCATGGTTTGCGACCCTCATGTTGCTTAGGGCCCTTTAGTTTCATGAAAAAGCTGTTCAACCACAAAGATGCCCTTCACATCTTTAATGCTCAAATGCACCAACGGATTTACCAACACCCTGGTATTCAATACTCTCTTGAATTTCTCGCACCATATCTTGAATAATAAGCACCAGGAAAAAAAGATTACAGAGAAGCACAATATGCAACAACTTTATTTGCACTGTGGGCATATTACATGAGCGATACACAAAACAGCATATGAAACAACTATCACAGGTGGCCAGGCTGCTTTGAGAATTAATGTATCATTTCAAAACTTATCTTTTGATGAACAACTGATTCACTACCTGCTGCAAGAAAATAAAGGCTATTGCATGCACACCAATTATCAGGTTCAAAACACCTTTACATACCTCAGTCACCCAGCAGAAAATAACAGATGTGTACATAGGTGACGGCTTCAGTGAGCTCCCCGGTTACTTTTATACAGTGCTTGCATGTAAGACAACTTGATGAGGACCTCATACCTACAGCTGCTGCAACGATGTGGCATGTCACAGCTTGTGTCACATTGATCTGCCTATCTGTGTCTTGTAGGACTGAAATATTTGGCCTTCAAGGCTCACTTTGATGCAATGATTAGTTGCGCGCTAGGGTAAATTTGCAAGGGTACAAGGGACAGACAGGGTGCAAGGCAAGCCTTGCCTTGCTTTCCTAGCCTGTTTTGCTCACAACATTGGTTTTATTTGACAACTTCTATCAATATTTAACACCAAATTTTAAAGTGCATCTTATTAAAAAAATAAATTTTTGTTTTGACATGCCCATATCTAAATATTGCTTACATAAAAGGACAAGCACTTGATATACTTAAAGGTGAAAACAGGGGGACACCAACCAAATAATAATCAAAAGTGAAATTTACTTCTAAAGATGAAAAAAACCCGACGTTTCGGGTCCCACTCGGACCCTTCTTCAGGGGTGACTGGAGGGCACCAGACAGCAGCAGTGCTTATAAGGCCTTCTTTTTCTTGTTTCTTTTTTCTTCTCTCTTCCTTCCTTTCTCACTTTCTCTTTTTCCAGTTCTTCAAGCCGAGGGGGGTCATGCTAGTGTTGAACCAGGTGCCGGAGTCCGCTAAAATAGACACTTGGATTGGCACCTGCAGACCGGATATACTTGCCTAAGTGGGCTCGACAGCTGTGCCACAGCGCAGAGCAGTAACCCGCTTACCTTTGTCATGCAGGTATTCGTGCTTGCGATCTCGCGCGTGCTGTTGCCTGTCTTATCGACAGCTGCCACCGAGATTACGTCAGCAGGCCGGTCCCAAGGAAATGGTTGTGAAGCGCAGGCCTCCTACCAAAGAACGCCCCTTGCCCGACTGGAAATCAGCACTTCACCCGACCGGATGGCACTATCCCTGGAAAACTCGGTTCTCACTTCATCATGGGAGGCCGCATCGCCTGGAACATCAACCTGCCCATTGCCTATAAAAGAGCTGCGGTCAACCGCGGCACCTTGTGGGCTCGACAGCTGTGCCACAGCGCAGAGCAGAAACCCGCTTACCTTTGCCATACAGGTTGTTGGAAAACCGCACTTGAGCGTCTAGTGGCGCCCAGTGAATGAGACGCAAAACCGAGCATCCATGTTTCAAAGAGCGTGTTCCAAACCGTTCGTACAAGCAAGAAAATTTCCGCTCCAGAGAGCTCGAGGCACGTGCTCCCGCACGCCGGTCTTCTTACTCGTCGTCGCAGGGTGCGTCCGCTTCGCGGTACGTTCGGCGGGAATTTCAAACGGAATTTGCAACATCCTCCGCGCCCGACAAAGTTCACTCGCCCGCTTCCAACGGGCATAACAGTTGCACTGGCCTTATCACTTCTATCCCTCCTGCTAAAACGACCCTACATGCCCTGATACGATTATCCTTAGACAAGTACACAGCAGTTACTCTTCCTATTTTCCAAAATGTTATGGGCACTTTGTTTTTCTTAATGACAACCACATCGGTAACCTTGAGCTGAATACTAGGCTGCACTGAATAATATGTGCACTTCTAAGAGACAAAAGGTATTCTTTATACCATCGCCTCCAAAAGTCGTTCACCTTTTGCTGCCTATGGCTCCACTGCTTTAAGGTATCAGTGCGACTTCCGGGTGGTTCAGCAATATTTGAGCTAGGCAATGTGGTAGACTTCCTGCTTGTTACAAAATGCGAAGGGGTAAGCACCGCCGGTTCATTACCATCAGGGGAAAGGTAGGTTAGTGGCGTAGAATTTATCACATTTTCTACTTCTGTGAGCACAGTCGCAAGCTGCTCAAAAGTAAAGCAACATTTTCCTAGCGTTTTCCGAAGACATACTTTAACAGTGCGAATCATTCGTTCCCAAAAACCTCCCCACCACGGAGCACGTTCAGCTATGAATTTCCAGGTATTATGGTTAGTAGAGCAAAAGTCCTGAACTTGGAAGTCCCGCAAGATTCGGTACATCGCTTTTAACTCACGACTGGCAGCACAAAAAGTTAGAGCATTGTCGGAATAAACCACGCTAGGCAAACCACGTCGCGACACAAATCGTCGGAACGCCAATAAAAATGACCGCACAGTCATGTCACTGCATAGTTCTAAATGGATGGCCGGCACGACTGCACATGTAAAAATCACTATATATGCCTTCACGCTACTGTTACCTCGGACAAAAAGAGGACCGGTGAAATCAACACCCACAACTTGAAACGGGTCAGATCTGTCCACCCTGTCGGTTGGCAGAGGTGCGACAGGGGCTGAGGCAGGTTGGAGCCTGAATCTCGCACACACTTTGCACCGGGAAATCACCTTTTTTACATACTGGCGGCCCTTGACTACCCAAAAACACTCACGCAGCTCCGCAAGGGTGTCGCTTACGCCGCTATGTAGTAGGCGCCGGTGCGTGTTGTCGATGATGAGATACGAGCAGTGGTGGTCGGCTGGTAGCAAGACCGGACACCGCACTTCTTCTGACGCCTTCACGTTATCAAGTCGTGTCTTGATCCTCAGTACTCCGTGAATGTCCAAGAAAGGATGCAGGTCACGAATGTAGGACGCCTTTGGCAATGGTGTGCGCTTTGATAGTACATTAATCTCGAAGTCAAAAGCTGCAGCTTGAGCATTCTTAATCCACGTAGTCTCGCCGTCTTTTACTTGTTCAGCTGTGAGTGGACCTGCTAGTCGCGGACTGGTGAGCACTCGACAATTATGAACAAATCTTCGAATCCAAGCTGTGATTCTTACAACTCGTATCCAGCTTCTGTGTTTATCAAGGTCGTAAAGTGGTTCTGCAGGTGTGCTCTGGCAGGCCAAAATGGTTGCCTTCTCGCTGTCCTTGGCTTCGAGTCGCTCATCTAGCGACTCAGGGATGGCTTCATGGGGTGGCCACGTTTCCGCGGGACCAGCTAACCAGTCAGGCCCATGCCACCAAATTTCGTGCGCACAAAGGTGCTGAGCAAATATACCTCTGGTGACTAAGTCAGCTGGATTTGTCTTTCCGGAGCAATGTCTCTAATGACTCGGGACGGTTATATCTTGAATTTCAGTTACCCGGTTACACACGAAGGGCTTCCACTTATTGGCTGTGGACTGAATCCAACTCAGGCAAATTCGCGTGTCCGTCCAGCAGAAGTATTTTATATTTTCGAATGCGAGTGTGTCTAGGAGCAGCTTCAAGAGTCGAGCTCCAAGAAGCACACCAATGAGCTCCAGACGGGGTAACGTGAGTCGTTTAATTGGAGCAACTCTTGCTTTAGTGAGGAGTTGTTGGAGTCGAACATTTCCTGAACTGTCTCCGACTCTTAGGTATGCTACCGCTTCATATGCACAGGGGCTAGCATCTGTGAAAATGTGAAGTTGCGAAGATGAGGAGTTCGGACTGATGTCGATAATTTGATTCCTTATGACACGAAGGTTATTGAGGTCTTGCAATTCGGCAACCCAGTTGTCCTATTCTGTCTTCAGAGTCTCTGGAAGAACACTTTCCCAGTCAAGGCCTCGGATCCACATCTTCTGAAAAAGTACCTTAACTCAGATGGTGAATGGTGTCAGGAATCCCAAGGGATCGAAAATTCGTGTCCGGTAAACCGCTATACGCAAGCGCTTTGCGTAGGGCGGAATACCGGGCGTAAACAGCGCATTGGCAAACATGGCCGACTGACCGCCCTCCGCTTCGAATCTTTCAAGTGGTCGTCGCGCGCTCTGTAGCCCTTAAGTAACTAACTGACGGTTGTATTTGCCTTAGCTTTGTATCATGCAGCTTCGACAGTAAAGTATCCGTGATGACTCAACGCCGTTTCTGAGAGCCCGACTGAAATGATCGAAGCTGTAGGCTTAGTGAGTGGCTTCCAGAATCTCGGAGGACATATAACGCGGGTTTGCTTGTTCTGTTTATCCCCCATAGCTGGCGCCACTTCACTGCAAAAAACAACGCTACACGCTATCCGGTATCCGCTACACCTTTGCGTATACCGGTTTACCGGACACGCTAAATGTCCCTAGTGTCTCCTGCTTTTATGACTTTCGTAAGGGAGTCAAAGTTAACTGATATAGTGTCGTCAATGTAATTCCATGACAGTCCAAGAACTTTCGTAGTGGAAACTTCAGTGGTAGTAATTTCTTCCGCTTGTTTGAATTTGTCTCTCAACACAGTGCTGTTGGTAGCTCACTCCTGCATCCTCATACCTGCCATCTCCATTATGGACACTGCCTCTTCGTAAAGTTGCAAAGCCTCCTTCGTTGTTGTAGCGCCGAAAATTAATCATCAACGTAGAAGCTTGCTTTGAGTTTTTCAGCAGTCTCTTTATAAATGAGTTGAACGTGATTGAAATGGTACTTCAACGTAGCTGACAGCAGAAAAGGGCTTGAGGTATAGTGCCGAACGGAACTCGAGTCATTCTGATCTCTTGTATTTTTGGTAGTGGCTTACTCGTAGATGGTAAGTCTTCAAACCACAAGAAACGAAGGGCATCTCTATCTTCTTCCTGAATTCCGATCTGCAGGAAAGCCTTCTGTACGTCTGCTGTAATACCGAAGGTGAAAAGGCGGAACTTGGTGAATATCTTGAGAAGGTCGGCATTTAGATTGGGACCTTTTTCGAGCTGTTCGTTTAGCGAGCAGGCCCCTGAAGCGTGCGATGACGCATCAAACACTACGCAGTCTTGTCGTCGTTGATGTTTCACGAATGACCTCTCGGTGTGGCATGTAATAGAGACGGTTTCGACAAGGTCTTCAACTTGCTCAGCATGACCATCCACCTCATACTGCCTGATAGCCTTATCGCCGGCTTTCACAGATTCTTCATTTAGCGACAGCCGCCGAACGAGCCCGTGATGTCTTGAAAGTGCCACTTTCCTATTGTCGGCCATATCAACAAGGGGTGATTTCCAAGGTAACGCTACTTCGTAACGACATTTTCGAAGAATTACCGTGTTGTTAAACTGGTCTAAAATTTCTCCTTCACGCTGGGACACTGGTGTGTCTAAAATTCCAATGGTGTCTAGCACCAAAACCATTCTAATGCAAGGTGACCTTATCGGTTTCGTGGGAAGTTGTTCGGAGAACGCACACCTGGCTACTCACTCTGTTGCATGCGCTCCCACTGCCAGGTGACGGGCCTTGCAGTGTCCAGCCCAACTTGGTACTGATGGCGACTCAACCGAGGATTGTCTTCGTCCCATTTCACTTCGCTGGTACTTGGCATTATTTTCCACAGCTGGTCACAGTCAATTATGCCACTCACACCTCGCTCACAATATACAGTAGGATAAACGACGGCGTCTGCCAGGTATTTTCCATCTGCTGCGATCGCTTGAAGAAAACTGTTCTCGCTTGAGGCTTCGACCATATCTTCACAAATAAACGGTACGACTATGGCTTCAATGTCGACCGTGACGTTGTCATACTGACTGCGGATTTTCAACTTCACTATGTTAAACCGCCGACTCGGGTAGCATGTCCTTCCAAAGGCGGCACTGATGGCTAGCTCGGTCTCACCGACAGAAGCTAGATTTAGCTTGGAAGCAACGGTCTCTCTAATGAACGTTCGCTGGCTCCCATTGTCGATAACTCCGCGTATATAGCAACAGTGTGGCGGTGTCATAATCCATGCTCGGAACGTCTGAAACAGGACGTCATTGTAGAGTGGAGGAGCTGAAGCCTTTTGGGTGGAAACCTGCACCGTAGCGTTCGGCTTCTGTGTACTAGTCGACGATGCCTTTTCCGAAGTACGAGCGTTGCACATAGATGAGGCGTGTCGGTGTTTGCATGTTTCACATTGCACTCTCCTTCGGCAATCACAAGCGAGATGACTGATGACCCTTTGTAGTGCACCTGAAACAGCGACCATTTGTTGCAAGTTTGTTGCGCATCTCTGCATACGTCATGTCATTATTGCAGTCTTGAGTCGTGTGCTGCGTGGAGGAGCAGACAAAAATTCACAGCATATCCACGGGGTGAATGATGATGAGTGGGCGAAGCTCCGGAGGGAATCATCGGTAAACCGTGAATCTTCCGGGTAATTCACCCAGTCGATCATTATGTAAAGACGTGAGAAACACTGTGTGTATATATACAAATCAACTTTTATTTGTTCTTAGACGATGGATGGCTTGCGTTCTAGTAACATTCTAGTAAGTAGTTACATTCTAGTAAGGGGGAGAGGCCACAGCGTCTTACGCAGCCCCTTACACAGGCCGGAACGCACACCGCGTTTGCCGACGCCATCACATGACTGCTGAGAGAGTATAAGGAGGAGAGGCCACAGCGTCTTACACCAGCTTCTTACACAGGCCGTAACGCGCTAGCACAAACGCGTAGAAACGCGCAGTCTTTCGTTAATGTTGGGTATTTAGTGTCATCGTGGTGCATGTGTCCATGTGCGCTTCGTGGCGTAGTGGCTAGCGCCACGCGTTCGGAAGCGAGGGGTCCCTGGTTCGATTCCGCGCTTCGGACACAACGTTCGGAATTTTTTCTCATGGTCCACCAAGCGCGATCCGACACGTACGGCGACGATCCAGGAGAATGAGAGGAGCTCTCCCGGCGCAGCCCGCGCAGCAGCCAATCGGAGAGCAGCGGCAGCTCCAACGCCATCTAGTGTCCATTCACACAACCGCCATATTGCACACAGCTCTATGGGACACACTCTTAGCTGAAGGGGGAGTAATGCGAGGGTAGGACAACTTCATTACTGTACCCAGAGTTATTCAACTCTAGGTGGGAGGAATGCGGAGTCAGCCGCGGGCTTACTCTTCCGTTCAAGGAAGAGTAACATGGTCTGCGAGCTCCCATGCTGCTTATGTAGAGTTAGAAACCCGCAGAACTCCAGCGACCGTAGCGTGAACAGCGCCCAGTACTCCATCGTTCGCAAATATCGCGGCACAACGATATGCGATTGCAGCGTTCCCGGCCTGGACGTGGCAAGCCTCAACGTATCTTGATATCCTGAATATACAGTCCAACAAGAAAAAGTACACGCGATTCTCTGCGAGCGCGCCGCGTAAAGACTGTGCGTCGGCGCACGCAGTCGGATCGCGTCTCCGGACGGCCTACCTGACGCGCACCCATCGGCACCGACAAGAGAAAGCAAGCCAAGAATTCCACCATCGCACTTCTAGTACGCTGTTAAGACTTTATCGGGATGTATACGGAAATTTCATGCCGCAACATGACTGCTCACGAATGTAAGGACAGGTCATAACATGAAAATCATGACGTGAATGTCATGAGCG